>JAULCD010210846.1:0-16456 GCA_032361085.1 Calliostoma canaliculatum
TGTGCTTCTTTCATTTATCCTATTATTGCCAAACATTATAAAAGGAGACACCATAGTTTAAATAGGAAAATACAAATGCGAATTGGTGCCACCAAAACGTTAGTATCTTCTCTGTAAGATTTGCAAGCCTTAAGTCTTACGTAGCAGATGCAGAAAAGCACATATTTTTTTCGAATGCAACACGGAATCGTTTGGTGGCCGAGAAGGGACATAGCAATATCGCGTTCTATACCCCACCTGATATGGCGATACCCCGATAACACATCGCTATGTGGGGATAACACAACACGACATCGCGATAGCATAACACGACATGGCGATGATATCGCCAAGTCGTGTCGTCTTATCGCGGTATCGCCATATCGCGTGGGTCATAGAACGCGATATTGGGATGGCACCTTTTGTCTACCATAGAATTGACTAAAACTTGTGCCATTGCACTCCGTGTAGACTAAAATATAGTCTATGATTTTAAAACAAAATTCCTTTTTAAAAAAGCCGTACGCTTATTTATTTTTTCTGAAGACCGAGTTCATGTAGAACAGTAGCTCCTAGACTTTCCCATTTAATAGACTGTCCACAAGGCTCTATAAACACTCTACAGTCTTGGAGCAAGACTACACTCCGTGCCACTTTTTAAAGGGTGTGTAGTAACATTGACAGCGATGTTGCCCTTATCTTTTGAATGTGAACAGTTTACAACAAAGTTTCAATTTGAAAACCAAACCCACTAACCTAGTGATTCGTAGATATTCCAGCCCTCATGCGAATTCTAAAAGCCGTGTACACTTCTCGAAATAGTGTGCGCTGTAATATCAATGCAAATAGTAATCCTCGAAATTAATGGTGACACAGACTAACCGTCAGCGTTGCACGGTTTAAAGTGACACGTGGGTGGTACGGGACAGATGTGAATCATATTGGAGATACACCGTCGCACTGTCCTTGTTGGATTCAGTTAAGTTTAATAGCTTTTCTCTTTTTTTAAATACTTAAAACTAATTCTTTGAGGGACATTTAGAAGTGGTAAGTATAATTCCGGATTTTAATGGATGTCAACATCGTTGTACGCATGTTCACGAAATTTTGGGGCATATGCCACAAAATGTCGTAATTATGCCTACAAATAACCTGAAGAAGGAGCAAGCATATGACCCAATACGGTATTAACATACGTACAATAAACCCGAAGAAAAGGCAAGCATATGCCCCGAAATGTCGTGAACATACGTACAAATACCCTGATGAAATAGCAAGCATATGCCCTGAAACCACGTGAACATACGTACAAATAACCTGATGAAATAGCAAGCATATGCCCTGAAACGACGTGGACATAAGTACAAATAACCTGATGAAATAGCAAGCATATGCCCTGAAGCGACGTGGACATAAGTACAATAACCTGATGAAATAGCAAGCATATGCCCTGAAACGACGTGAACATACGTACAATAACCTAAAGAAGAACATATTCGTCAGTAATCAGTTACGAGCCACAAAAAATAGCTGCCCAATCAGATGACACGTCTTTTTTTCTTCTTTTTTGTCTGTTAAGGACGCATTGAATGTTTATTTAGAATAAACTTGTTTAAAAGAAAAATTCTGATTAGGCAATGGATGGTTGTGACGATAAAACAACTTTATTATTGACGAAAACACGACTAATGTGTTCAGGGTGTGTATTTGAGTGTGTTAGAGATATACTAGCCAAGATTGGCTAGGATGATTAACTCATGCAACTGTCTTATCAGAGAAAAACTAAGATGCATTGGACGGTTAACAAGATACTTCCGTGAGCCGCATGAACAGACAGGCAGTGATATTGAGTAAGGCACTAATTAGGATAGGCGAACTCCTGAAAACAAATTCCGGGTACTCCACTCAATATTACTTCTCCAAAACTTTGCCACACGGTAAAGGTTAAACTGTTTGGTAGATGTCGATTATTTTAACTTCTTTATCCTCATACACAAATTTACCCACGTTGTAAGAAAGTGATAATTCGCGGTTGCCAATAATTCCTAGATAATCATGTTCGTAATTTACAAAAATGGTTTTAACACGTTTTATAACAATCAACAAAAAGTATAACGATTTTTTTCTATTATTAAGTCTTCAGGCCGGGCCACACTGACACAGTGTGCCAGTAGCAGGCCTAGCCCCAAAAATGTAACAACGATAAATTCAATTCAATTCCACTCCACACTAGTACCGATGTATTACTATGGGGTGGTAATGAATTTATCGTTGCTGCAATTTGTGGGTGGGGCGCGCTGCGTCCGTGTAACCCGGCCTTGACGCGACCAGAGATTAGAAAATAGGCCTACTTGTCTAAAACGGTCACCTTCACTATTTCAACTTCAGAAGTTATTTGGGGAGGACAATTTTACTTTGAAAAAGTGTATTATTATCAAGCATCGACAATAAATAGCAACCCGATACATTCATTCTGTCTTACGTCTGGCCAACATTTCAGTTCAAGGGCTATTTTCATTAGGCCCGAACATTAAGTGCACTTAATCGAAAATAATTGAATTATCTAGATCATTGCAACAATCCAGCAACTCACATTAATGTTTCGATTAAACTTAAGTAAAATGCAATAGTCTTTGTAGTAAAAGATTTAAACATGTTCTCAACTCTTTTTTAAAATGTGTTCGAGAGTCTTTTTATATTTAAAAAAATACTTTAGTTACAAGAACTTGCCAACTTTCACTTGGCTAGTAAAGTCAGCTTACAAATGTTAAAAACATTTTAACTGTCCACTTTTGTAAGAAAAACTTGTTTTTCTTTTGAAAGTGCACAGTTTACAATGTTTTTGACATTTGTACAATGAGCATGACAACTTGGTGTTAACATTTTAAATTTCTGGGTAATTTAATTCATATCATCTGGGTAATTTACTTTATATAAAGTATGGAGTCTCCTTGACTTCTTTGTTTTATGAGGGTCTCCATGTCAGATTATGTACGGCTAATTAACCAAGGGTTAATGTTTTATCAGTTTCCGAGTGGTTTTATTATGAAATCAATTTGTATTTAATGACATGGATATCATTACGGATTGCGATTGGAAACATTTGTCAGTCTTTAAACAATGCAAATATAATGTGTTTGATATTAAACATTTTTGTCCTAGGGTATATATTTTTGATTAAAGACTGTGGTATGACCGTTTGTAATACGATTTGTAATTGTTCGAGCGCAGTGCTGGTTAATGGATTTGGTTTACAGATGTCAAAATTGTTTTTCAAAGTGTAGTGTAGCTTGGTTTTGGTGTGGTTTGTTATTGAGTAGTGTGAAGTGGTGTGGCGTGGCGGGCTTCTTTTTTTTAAATTCCCAGGATAAGTTTTCAACAAAACAAAATAGTCATAGTTTAAAATCTCGTTAAAATCAATATTGCACTCTTAGAGTTAAACAAAACCTATATTGTTGCATAAAGGACAATTAGTTGATAAAAAAAAAGTTATGGTAAGTATTAGTCTCAATTCAGATTTTTTTTTTCTTAGAAAATATCTGTGTACCTGCGACAGTAAAGTGTCGTTACTCCTCATTTATATTCAACATAGTAATGCACTTTATGCAAATCTAGGAAAGGAAATCTCATCAAACCAATGAAATCCGCTGAATAGCTTCTACGAAATCTCATCAAACCAATAAAAATCCGCTGAAACATTATTATAAAAAAAATTCAACTGATCGTTGCATTTTATGCCCATTTACAGCAAAACATTAAACTGACATAAATTGTTTAAAACTGCGCGCTTCTGAGGAAAAATGGTATGTAATATGTCAACAGCTCGTTTTTTGCTAAATCCATGTATGACAGTTCACAAATTTAACTTTCTCATAAAAGTAATTAACAACCACTCATACATCAACTTGACATATTTTCGTAACCTAATCTCAGCTATCACAAAATCTTCCATCATTTTAAAACCCGACGAAGGACAAGAAAAAGCCTAGAAACGTTGTGCACACAATACAAAACAGAAGTTGCCATCCATAACAGTCATTGTCATATATTTGAACACCACCTTCTAAATGTCTCTGAAGAAGGTCTCTAAATGTATACATGTTAGTTTTGCTGGAGCAGAGACCTGGACGTTAAGATTACAAACAGCAATCGATTTTACTGAAGCTTTGAGTCTAGCTTACACGGCAACCTTCTTAAGTAGTCCGGAGAGTGTCGTATCCTGACATCGTATTTGTTCCATAACGTGTCGTCATATACACTTCATTATATTTGACATTTGGGTGCCAATGTTTTTGTTTGTCGTACTGTGCAGATTTAATAAACTCATCTCAAGATGAATATGTCATTTAAGACGTTGCAAAATGAGGACCAAAAATATATTAGGACAAAGCTGCTTTTATTGATGACATCTTGCCGTTATGAGATAATGTTTTAGTGTAGCTTATTTTACCTTTGTCAGGATTGGTGGGATAGCTCACTGGTTCGAGGTTCAAGGTTCAAGGTTCGAATAACCCCAATTTTTAGTAAGACTATGAACTGTAGCTGTCTTGTGAAACAAGACCTCTTTTAAACAAATTATCACAGGATATGTTTTCAACATTCTATCTAGACTGAAATTTTAACATGAAAATTGTTGAACTTTGCAGTCAAAGGATTAAAAGGTTGCCGACGTTTACCACAATAACATGCTGGTGATCAGATGACTTATTTTTGTGGCAAATTTGTAAATAAAAAATACATCCGAGTCAACATCCATGCTTTTTCTTAAAAACAAAGAGAGCATTACAAAATCGGCTGGTAATTAAATGACTTATTTTTATAGCAAATTTGTACATTAAAAATACATCTAAGAAAACACATATTTATCTTTTTAAAAAAACAACCGCGGCATCAAGCTAGTCGTTTAAGATAATAACTGCTACTCTTTACTTTTAAAGTTATTTAGAGCTCATATCTTATTTATATATATTAGCGTTTTAAGTTTATGCTGCCAATATGACATGCTGCCAATATCACATAAGAGGATTTTGAATATGCACACAATTGTGATACTATGTCAGTGACCAGGGCCCTGTTCCACAAAGCAAACTTAGGTTAAGTTAATATCGTGTACAAGTGCTAAAATATAACACTGGCTTACGACTGTTGCGCAGAGATCGCTTTTGAACCGTTGCCACTCGCAACTGGTTCCAAATCGATTTCTGCGCTATCACAGTCTTAAGCCTCTGGTAAGAAACAACTCCACAGGACATTGTTTCAAAAATCATTTACGATCAACTTAACACTAAGATATTTTCAAGGAACTGGGCCTATTATAACAAAGTCGTATCACAAAGTTGTTTATCTTAACAAAATGATTACTCATACATCCGGCAAATCAAATTAAAGTTGATGATAAACACAGGCAGTACCAACAGTTAAGATAAGGTTAGCATTGACACAAAGTACTTTTTGCCCATTGACAACTCTCTGAATGCCCTCAAGTAGCTGTACATAACAATCTAACATACCTCAGTCCTGCATTACAGTCCCAGTTGCTAGGTTACTAACGAGAAATGATAACTCAACTGTTATTTATAAGAAGGTAATGTGGAAGCTGAAAACATGAACATGACATGTTAATAAGAAATAAAATCCAAATAAAATTAGACCTGTGTTGTGATAAAACAAACTGAAATCGATTATCCTTCTTTTATCCCTGGTGATACAGAAACATATCAATTGAGGGGCAGTAAAGGTGGTAAGGAGCAATACAGTATATTTTAGATGCCAACCCTTTTGTGGGTATGTTTACGACATTTAGCTGTGTATGCATGGTCCATTATCAAGTGATGTTCACCACGTTTCGGGGCATATGCTTACTCCTTTATCTCCTTTATTATGTTCACGACAATTTGGTACAATATGCTTGCCACTTTATCAGGTGAAATAGGAGCCAACATATGCACCGAATATGTCAACAATTGCCTAATAATAGCAGTTTTAACTACCGAAATAAAACAGAATGTTAACTTGCAATGTTTATGTTTCTTTCAGGTTGCAAATACAGCATAAAGAGCGACTGACAAAGTGTGCTACTTTAACAAATCTATTGTTCTTTATAGTGGCTGAAACAACATCTGCTACTGTGCCTAATTGGGTCCTATTTTGAAGGAATAAAATGCCCAAACAAATTGTAGTGTGCCGGACGTGTACAGACAAAACAACACCCAGTACTGAAAGAAGTGTTACTTTTGGCATGTCAGTGATCATAAGTACTCTTGGTAACAAATAAAATCGCATAAAGATTTTCGTGTTTATTTTGCAACTGTTGTGTTTTTATCAAAATAGCAGAAAACTAGACTGTGCTGAAAGTAGAAATACTAAAATAAATCAATTGTTTGCTTATTTAACTGTGGCTCTAAATAATCTGTTTAAGTAAAGGTAGTATTGTGTTGCATTTCTGTCTGCAATGTAAACTTTCCACTAGAGACATTATCTTGAACCTACAAATAACTTGTTTTCCTAAATATATGCGTGCGTGTTGACAAATAATTAAATCCTGATACAAAACAAACCAAAATAGAAAATTCGTCAATTTACAAAAGTTGGTTGTCCAGACAAAATCAGTTTATTTAGGAGATAAACCTGCTGTGTTTCCAAATTAGAGGGCTGTTATATAAATTTGATACCTCTAAATTTGACATTTGAAACCGAACGCGCATGATAGTATTTGCCATCCTCTGTCCGTTAGGCGAAGAGTTGAAGCTAATTCGTCAGTGGAAAATGTTTCGAATCGCCCACAGTGTCAAAACAGGAAACTTTCAAATATCTAATTGTAATGTCACAGTGAACAATTACTTTAGAGAGGGGAATTAGGTCACGGAAGGGTATATATACGTGAGAGTGGTGTTAGTTTATATTAGCAAACTTATGGCAACCGTCCATGTTTATGATTAATTGCAAATAAGTAAGTAGTATAAAAATGAATGTTTGAAACAAAAACAAGTAGTTGTGTTGTTTATTTATGATGTGTTTGTTTATTTTATACAAAGTTCAAGACATAACACCCCTATGGTAGGCGAGTTTATTTTGATTACCTGAAGTTAGGTCGCATTACGCAACAGCATACACGGCGCAAAAGAGTTCCATCTAAAAAAAACGTTCGGTTTCAAATGTCAAATTTAGAGGTATCAAATTTATATAACAGCCCTCTGATTTGGAAACACAGCAGGTTTATCTCCTAAATGGTGTCCTCGGCCAGCGCTCTCCCGACTTTGGGTGCAGGTGCCTGGTCCGTCCCTGCCCCTACTGTAGGTGACATTATTGACTAAGCTGCCCTTTTCGTCTGGGGTGCAGGGCTCACAGCAGGCAATCTCCCTGTTGTGGGGGAAAGACCGGGCCCTGGCGTCTTACAGGGGTTAGTCGGGCTGTCTGTGCCTCCTGCTCACCCTTTGTAGTCGGCAATTTTTGGCCTATCACGTGGCCACGATAAGCTTTGCTCAGTCAGCGACTGAGGGCCAGTTGCCTTGGCCGTTATCCACGGTACCTGCCCTGTCAGTCCCTCCTCAGGTCTCTCCTCCCCTTCCCACGGGGACTGGCTCTTGCGGCCACACCCGCCCCTTCTTCCTCCTCAGACTCCATGTCTTTGTACAGGTCGGGGGTGTATTCAGCCATTTTTATCAAGCTTCGCTGAGGGGATTTTACCACTGTAGCCAGTAGGCCCCCTGCTGCGACCTTTGGGTCCAACCAGGAGGCTAGGGCCAGGGTCCCCTCTACTTCCACTGATGCAGGAGAGTTCGATCCCCCGTTTGGTTACTCCTTCAGGAATTCACTGCTTTCCCTGAAAGCCTATTTAGGCCAGTTCAGGGACTCTGTTGGCCGCACCTTTAGAGCCTTGGACCCACCAAAGCCGGTAACTGTACCCAGTCAGCAGGCCCCTCCCTCGGACCGCTCGCTTCCCTTTTCAAGAGATTTAGACAAGGTTTGGGCCAAGGTAAATGATCTATTGGCTGGGCATCCCTTCGTGGATGCTGAGGAGGGTAAAGGGATGAGTTTGGGCAAGGTGCCTAGCGGGAAGTCCCCAATGATTTATAATCCTAGTACCTATAGCCACTTCATGCAGGAGGCGGGCCCCCGGCATACAGGTTCCTTCTGTACCCTCTGAGTTCCTGTCATGGTTCCCTGTAGCTAACCCTTCTAGGGTGACACGCCCCATCGAGCACCTTCAGACCTGGAAAGAGATGGCGTGGCACACCATTTTGTTTGCTGTCGCATATATCCTGGTTCCATTCAGGGACCTTTTGTGCCCTTCTAGGTTCCAGCTCAGGGGGGTGGGGGGAGCTGCCGAGCTCTAGCAACTAGTAGGGAGCATGCAGGTATTGCTTGCCCATGCCTTCACGCTGCAGAGCAGGTTTATGGCCGGACTGCTCTTGTCACGTCGGGACGCTTCTCTGGCCAACTGTCTCTATGCCGAGGCCAAGAAAGCAGGAGCTTCGGCATGCGCCAATCCAAAGCCGACAGCTCTTCGACCAGGACCTTACTGGCCGGATGCAGCACCTAGCCAACAGGAGGAAGGAGGACGCCCTGTACTCTTAACCCGGTTAGCCGCTCCCTAGGGAAGTCAGGCTTCCAAGGCACCTCAGTCATCAGGTCCATCGGGCGCTAAAAAGTCCAAGGGAAACTGGCACAGCAAATAGAAAGTGTCCCGCGGCACAGGCTCTGGAGCATCACGAAGGCAAGGCTGGTCCCGGAAACTGTCACAGCTCTTTTGGGGCCATGACGGTCAGAAAGGTTGACAGCAGTAGGCCTGACATCCCTACTCTGCAGACCGACTCCTATTCAGAGGTCGAACGGAGTCAGTCAGGGCATCAAACCTACAGGACTGAGGTAGACTTCCCATTTGCTAGACGGCTGTCACAGTGTGTCCAAGCTTGGAAGGAGGAAACCCAAGACACTTAGGTGCACTTCGTCATAAGGACGGGTATGTCGGCAGTTTAACAGGTGTCCCTACCCGCCGCTACTGCACCGTCCCCCCTCAGAGCCTCCTCACCCCCTCCCCCAGATCAGACTCAAATCAGCCTCCTAGAGGGCATGATTCAGGAGTTCATGAAAAGGGGCAGTGGTGCGTCTCTCAGAATCCTGCCCCAATTTCTATTCCCGACTCTTTCAGGTTCCAAAGAGGAAGAACGATAGTGGAGACCCATCCTGGACATGTCGAACTTGAACAAGTTCACTCAGGTGTTGGCCTTCAAAATGGAACTTTCGGATTCCATTCCTCCCTAATACCGGGAGATTGGACTGTTTCAATAAACCTGAAAGATACCTATCTCCACGTCCCCATTCACAGAACCTCCAGGAAGTATTTGAGGTTCGTGTTTCAAGGTCAGACATTTGGCCCCATGTGTCTTCACAAGAGTGATGAAGGTAGTGGTGGCCAGGATCCACACGCTGGCCATGCGTTTTCATGCCTACCTGGACGATTTAGGTCAGCTATGTCCAGGATACTATGCGCTGACCAGCGTTGCAGGATTCTCGATCTCTTCTCAAAGTTGAGCTTTTTAATCAACTTTGAGAAATCGGATTTGATCCCGACCTAGCAGTTCACTTTTCTATGAGTGAGATTCGACCTGGTGGCTCTCTCAGTGGCCCCGGCCGATCATCGCCTGGAAGCGTTTGTCATGTTGGCACACAAGTTGTGTGGTCAGACTTGTGCCTCTCCCCGGCAGATACATTCTTTGCTGGGCATGATAGTCCTTTTCAAGGATTCTCCCATTGGCAAAGCTGATCAAACGCGAACTACAGTTGGTTCTTGCAACCAAATGAAACCACGAGAATTGGGATCTTTCTATCCCCATTGGGGTTTGGTTCAATATCTCCATGGTCCAATGGCCCTCTCCGGCCTTTCTACAGCAGACAATGCCATCACATCCGCCGATGCTAATCAGTCTCTGTTCACGGGTGTATGCGAGACAGGTTGGAGAGCCCATCTGGGACCCCACCAGGCCAGCAGTCTGTGGGGATCCTACCTTCATCACCTTCAAATTCCCATGTGTCGAAAATGGAGGCGGTGAGCAAGGCTATAGATGCCTTATCTCCCCACTTAGCCAACAAGGTAACTCTGCTACATATCGACAATACCACTGTCGCTGCATATGTAAACGAGGAGGGGAGGACCCACTCCCCCAACTTGTGCAGGAGGACCATTGCTATGCTCTCTAGTTTGCCAGCCAGGTGGCAAGCCCAACCGTGGTTTCCCCTCCTGCTGGAACTCCTTGTGGAGATTCCCATAGCGCAACTGAGGAGGCGGGACCTACTGACTCAGCCCCAGTCAAGGCTGTGTCACGCATATCCGGGGGTCCTAGACCTTCACGCCTGGAGATTGTCAAACAATCTCTCACGGCGCAGGGATTTTCTGAAGTGGTTGCCACCGCAAATCAACTGAATGAGTTTATCAGTCACACTGGAAATACTTGGTGGATTGGGTGGAGCCAAGGCAAGTGGATCCCATTCACCCAATTGTAAAAGATCTAGCTGAGCTTTAAGTTCAACTGCAGTCAGCTATGCGTCACCACAATGCGTCATAGCACAGTAAAAGAGCTCCATTACACTCAGCGAAGATTGTTTATTTCCTTTACCAATAAGGGAAAGGAAATTACAGCCTCCACTCTTTCGTGGTGGTTGGTAAATACAGTTAAATGGGCTTATCAGTCATTGAATTTAACAGACAACTTGCAAGGTAAAGTGTTTTAGGCGCACTAGTTAAGAGCTATCTCTACCTCACCAGAGCCCTAACAACTCTATTTCAATGGACACAATCATGAGGGCCGCTTATTGGCGTCAACCTTTAACTTTTAGCAGGTTTTACGCTAGAGACGGTGCCCGTCATGGGTATAGCATACATCGCTTGCCTTAGTGGTTGCAGGTTCGGCATGAGAAATTCCCTTGTAATTTCATTATTTATGAAATACTTACGCTATTAATATAACTCCCTCCCATCCTACCCTACTTGTCCTAAAAAAATATTTCTAAAATACTTTTGGGGCTTTTTTTGGTGAGCGTGTTATTGTTTACATTTTATTGTTTACCTTTCACATTGTTGTTAACGTAAGTGATGAGCTTAACGTCAAGCTTGACTTATGATGTTTAGGTGACGTCATAAGCGGTAATCAAGACAGGCACCCAGTCGCACATTACAAAACTCAGAATAAAAAAACCAGGAAAAACAAAACGAAATTTCAAAACCGAAAACTTAATTGGCATACAATGAAGTAGGCTATGCGTAAAATCGTATTTTAAAAGTTTTTTGCGTACAAAATACGCAGAAATTGTACAAGTAGGCAAGTTAATAAAGTGTGTTTGTGTCTTAATAGTCGCTACTCGTGACTGTGACTAAAAAAGCACAACTTGACATAATAACCATAAGAAGAAAATGAGGTGATGCTATTTACATAACTTAATAAACACGTTTCTTCAGGCTGTTTTGAATAAAAGCAACACAAATACAAAATCTCTATATGTAGCCCAATACATTAGTCGTAGAAAAAGTTGTTTGAATTTAAAAAAATATATTGTTATTTAAACGTTTGTAAGCGCCAACAGTAATTTACCATGCTTAACGTGATGTAATATATTACTGCCGCTTGTCGCAGTACACACGATTAAGCTGTTGCAATAGTTACTGTATATCTCCACCAACTACTGAACCTTTATGCAGTTTCATTATGATTAATTTAATAAAAATTGTGTGTAACATGGTGCATCTTATCTTGCTTGATGTGTCGTGGTCCACAAAGTCAGGGTGACATACTTAAGACTGAAAATAATGTGTGTTTTGTTATTTGGTGTTTAATAATACTACATATGACAAATGAATAAATTCTCACATATTTCATATAATAGACCATTTGTGAACATAAGATCACAAACACACCCTGTTCCGAGCTGTATGTGCATGATTGCATTGAGCATACTTATTCTAGGAATCAGTTTGTTAAAAATGTAGTATGCACGTGGCCTGTTTTGGCGTATGTTATGTTGGCAGGCACAGCTAAAACTTTGTTTTAGGGATAAATTAAGCTTCATTTTGACCAACAAGTGAAATGCCCACACGTCCAGTGCCTCTAAACCAAAAATGGCAAATTATTGACAAAGATGGCAAAATAATGACAGGAAAGATCGTGCTCTCGTACGCCAAGCCAGACAAAACTCAAAGTCTACTTGTACACGGCTGCAACATAGATGGCATTCATACAACAGAGTGCCCATCAGCACCGTGAGAAGGCGCCTAAATTCTGCAGAATTGAGAGCAAGGCGACCAATCAGACGTTAATTTCTCACAAATCAGCACCAGCATGCCCTTTTAGCCTGGTGCCAAGCATGTGCTCGCTGAAACTTAAAGACATGGAGAAGGATCCACTTGTCCGATGAAAGCAGACTTTTGCTGCATCATGCAGACGGGAGGGCATGAGTTTAGAGGCAGAGAGGCACAGCATATGATCAGAGGAACATTCAAGCTGATGTTCCATTTTGAAGTGGATCCGTCATTGTGTGAAGGTGTTATTCCTATGATTGTAAACTTGACCCCATCACAATTCCCAGAACACTAAATGGACAGAGGTACTAGAACTTGATCCTGAACGGTGCTGTTGTGCCTCATTTTGATATCAATGCTCTTGCCAGTCGCCACATATCCAGTCTTCATTGACGATAATGCCAGACCACATCGTGCTCGAGCTGTTGTTCAACATCTCCAACACAACGGCATTTAGACCAACCCTGGCCTGCCAGAGGTTCAGACATTAATTCTATTGAGCATTTGTGGGGCATTTTGGGACGTAGGGTGAAAGCAAAGGATCCTCCAGTTGAGAACCTTCAGAAATTGACCCATGCATTACATGATAAGTGACAACAGATCTCCCAATACGGAATCGAACGTCTGATGACCAGCATAAGACGGCATGTAGAAAATGTTATCCAAGTGCGAGGCGGTAACACCAGATACTGAGTTAGCCAGTCCTTACTAGTGTGTTCAATATTATTGAAATGTAAACTGTGTTGTGTGTCTGTTGTAACGACCCCGGCAGCCATACTTATTCCATCATATTTTACAGTGCTTTTAGTGAACAGTTTAATGTGTTTTTCTAAACACCGCTTTTATGAGATTGAAGATCCCGTTTTGCTTAGTGAAAAAAAGTGGGTGGTGCGATATTTATATGACAATATTTGTGATGTATATTTACTTCACATATAAAGTATCTATCAATAAACTACTTTATCACTGTCACAGTGACCTGCCTTGGCCATTTTTTTCCCCCAAGGTCAAACTATATTCGGTGAAATTACACCTGTGTGATGTAACACAGTCAGCGAAATCGTTGCCAGATGAGCTCACCACATGCTCATCAACTGAGCCGCTGTTACATCACACACGGTCACCTCTTGTACCCTGGAGTGGAAAACAGGCTAAATTGCCTAATACCTCGTCAGCAGCTGGCCAGAGTCAGGTCCCTGCTTTGATGTTTGGACATTGCTTTAACCCTTTAAGTGTGAAAGGGGTTAACACTCTATATGCTGAGGTGGAGACAAGTCTCCTGCTTTAGCATTATATATCATTATTTCATGTATTTATGCATTGGTCGCAGAATTTGAATTTATAATTCAATACCTAAATTTTCATGTTTTTATATATAACCTGTGTAATGAGCCCTTTCAAACACAGGTTAAGAAAATTAGAAAAGTGTGTAAGGCTAACTCTAAATCTCAGTTGTCTGAACACCAAAAAGAGTTATTTCAGCGTAGCAAGGGTGGACTTAGTTCAGAACAATCTGAAAGTTTGAAATCTCTTTTGTGTGAGTATCAAGATACATTTGCTAAGAATGATGATGATTTAGGTAGAACTGATATTGTCAAACACCGCATCGATACAGCGGACGCGCGACCTGTGAAACAGGCTCCTCGCCGTCAAGCTATAGCAAAAAGAGAGGCCGAGGAAAAAGAGGTTGCAAGAATGCTTGAACAGGGAGTCATAACTCCTTCTACAAGTCCATGGGCTTCACCCACAGTCTTAGTTCAGCGAAAAGATGGCAGACTTAGATTTTGTGTTGATTATCGCGTTTTAAATGTTTTGACTAAGAAGGACGGATATCCGCTGCCGCGAATAGAAGACTGTATAGATAACTTAGAAGGATCAAAGTTCTACTGTACTCTTGACTTACAAGCTGGCTATTGGCAAGTCGAGATGGATCCGAAAGACCGTGAAAAGACTGCCTTCGTAACCCGATCAGGACTCTATGAATTCAATGTTCTCCCTTTTGGTCTCTGCAATGCACCAAGTGTTTTTGAACGTTTGATGGAGACAGTGCTTCGTGGGTTGCAATGGACAGACTGCCTGATCTACCTTGATGACATTATTGTTTTCGGAAAAACGTTTAACCAGACATTAGAACGTTTGGAAATGGTGTTGCAGAGGCTATCAGCAGCTGGATTGAAGCTGAAACCTTCAAAGTGTCATCTATTCAGGGAGAAAGTGGATTTTCTTGGACATGTTATTTCAGCTAAAGGTGTTGAAACTCAGCAGGACAAAATTGATGCGGTGCAAAAGTGGCCAACTCCAAGAACACAAAAAGAAGTGATGAGTTTTCTTGGATTAGCAAACTATTACAGAAGATTTGTACCAAACTTTGCAAAAATAGCCAAACCAATCACAAGTTTGACCAGCCCAAAGGTTGATTTTGAATGGAATGTTGAGGCAGATAAGGCTTTTATGAAGCTAAAAGAGCTTCTTACGTCTGCTCCGATTCTTGGCTACCCCAAACCAGATGGACAGATTATTGTAGATACAGATGCATCAGGGGAAGGCATGGGTGCTGTTCTGTCACAAGTACAGGAAAACCGTGAAGTAGTTCTTGGCTACATGAGTAAGACATTCACTCCAGCTGAGAAAAACTATTGTGTGACTCGTAAGGAGTTATTTGCCGTAGTGACAGCCTGCCGTAATTGGCACCCCTACCTTTTTGGCCGTCCAGTGATCATCCGAACCGACAACTCAGCAGTGGCATGGGCTAAGCGAATTAAAAAGCCAGTGAACCAAATGGCTCGATGGTTACAGGAGCTAGGTAACTATGATCTTCAGGAGATCCATAGGCCTGGTCGTATTCACTGGAATGCAGACAGTTTGAGTCGGCGACCTCAAGATCCATGCCGGCAGTGTCATCGTGAAGATGGAACATGTAGCAACGACATTTCAGCTGATGAACCTGAAACAAAGTCGGTATCAGTAATTACTAGGTCAGGCCATTCTACTCACACTCCGGATGTACATGTATCTTCTTCACCTCAAGACTCTTTTGTAATGTTTCCTCGTGAAGAATTGCGAAACTTGCAGCAGGAGGATCCTGATATCAACATGATGCTCAAAGCTTGTGAGGCAAACTCACGGCCTGAGTGGAATGAGATATCAGGGACCTCTAGTGCGTGTAAAGCATTGTGGGGACAATTTAAACGTCTTGCGGTGAAGGATGGTATTTTGCATCGGAGATGGGAGAATCATGATGGTAATGATTGGCACTGGCAAATAGTGATACCACCTACCAAAAGGCGTCTTGTAATGATGTATTGCCATGACAACCGTTTTGGAGGACATTTTGGGATATCGAAAACTTTTGCCAAAGTTCAGGAGAGCTACTACTGGGTCAACATGAAAGCCGATATTCGTCGTCATTGTGCGAAATGTGATAAATGTAAAGCTCGAAAGTCCACACAGAAAAGGAAAGCCCCCATGAGAGAACACACTACAGGTAACTCCATGGAAAGGATAACCACAGACATAATGGGACCTTTAGAGCGCACTTCATCAGGAAATAAGTACATCCTGGTGGTCACGGATTCATTCACCAAGTGGACGGAGGCTTATGCTTTACCAAACATCGAGGCAAAGACCGTAGCCAAGCGAATAGTGGAGGAGTGGGTGTGCCGGTTTGGTGCACCAGTATTTATACACAGTGACCAGGGTCGTCAATACGAATCGAGTCTGTTCACAGAAGTGTGTAAACTACTGGGAGTCGTCAAAACCAGGACAACTGCTCTTCGTCCACAGGCCAACGGGCAAGTGGAGCGATTTAATCGTACCCTTGCAGCCATGCTGAGCATTTACTCAGATGGTAAACCGAGGTCATGGGACAAACACTTACCGTTTGTTATGGCTGCATACAGGTCTTCGAAGCACGATTCAACTGGGAAGACACCAAATGAGCTTGTGCTTGGTAAAGAGGTTAGCCTACCAGTCCATCTTGTTGTGGGGAATCCAAACCAACAGTGTACTACTTCTGACGTCTATGCTGAAGAGCTGCAGGAGAAGTTTGCAGATGCATTTGCTTCAGCAAGAAGAGCTCTGAAGAGGTCGTCTGAAATAAGAAAGAAGCGTTATGACGTTGGAACGAAAGAAATGCGACTCAGAGTAGGTCAACCTGTATGGCTTTTCAACCCCCACAAGCAACCT
>JAULCD010210847.1:0-10590 GCA_032361085.1 Calliostoma canaliculatum
TTGTACGTCAAGCATGGGGTACTGGGGTCCTATTCTTCCCAGTATCCGAAGACACTCCCCGGAAACCCCACGGGGGGACATATTTTGAGCCTGACACTAAGAGGGTTAAAGGGTCATAAAGAAAATGTATTTTGAAAATTCCAAGTATATCTTAAATTTATGTAATGTATCTTAATATTCCTTAGGGACCAGTGATAATTTTAAAGGGGGTGGGGAGGGGTCCTGAGAAATTCAGGGGAGGGTCACCCAAAAATAGACCACTCTTGCGGTAAGGGGAATGTGACAAGCATGTGGGGGAGGGTCAGACTTTTTAATACATGACTGCGCCACAAAACTCCGACCCACCCCACCTGTAATAAATGGCCGGTCCCTTATAAGCTTCCGTAACGTTCAGACAAAATGTAGGAGGGGTCTAGTAGTTCAAAATGCGAGAACCCTTTTCGTAATGGGCGGGTCTCAGCATGACATACTCCCACTTCAGGCCTTCGGAGGTGAGTCAAAAAAGTAACGTTAAAGTCCATCGAAATAAAAATACATTCGTTTTTTTAAGACATAATGAACAATCTTTTGTAATCTAAATTATTTTAAAATTACATACGACCAAATTATTTTCAATATCTTCAATAAAGTTAGAAACCGTTGATTTCAATTTTGTTGAACACTATTTAACCTTAACCTTGGAGTGTATCAGCTGCCGTTCACGTGACTGCGTGAAATCAGTTTTCCACGTGCTAAACGTGCTCAGCCATGCACGTGGTAGCGACAAATAGAGTGTTGTGTTCGAAGATATTGTTTCACTTGCTGAGTTGTGGTGATCGATTTGACATTGGAAAAAGAAGTACAAAGTCTTCGATCCATCAACAAGTACAGGTATAAACTTTAAGTCAACATCGTGTTATATAATTTGTGAACATATTGGCAAGGTTTACTTTAAATGCGCCATGTCGGCGTTCTGCATTACTGAAGCGTGCAATCATCGATTGACATACATCTACTGTGTTTGGATCTAGAAGGACAGAATTCTGTCATAAGTTCAAGTCATAAGTTTGAATCCTTTTCGGCAGATTTGGCAAACAATAAAAGAGAGGCACGCTCACCCAACCCCAAACCCCCAGCCCCCATCGACATCCCACACGCTAAATTTAGCCCCTTTAGTTACAAATCGATTTTATTAAAATTTACAACTGTGATTATTTTGTGCTGTTAAAAACCCGTCCTGTGATCATTTGTTTTTAAAAGAGCTCCTTTGGGAACTCTTTTAAACAAATTATCACAGGGCAGGTTTTCAATAGCTTATATAGACTGGATTTTGGTCAGTGGAATCGCAAAATATTGAGCTTGGCATTTAAAGGGCTAAACAAAAAAGGGTATTTCGGAATAATAATATTAACCCTTATCGGGCTTGATTTGGATTAGCCCAAATCAAGCCCCCTCCCCCCCCCTTTTTTTTGTAAATAAATGTCCGGTCCCTATACTAAAAAGTTAAAACAAATAAAAACATAAATCAGTGTAAAAGGAAATTAGAAAGTGCAATCTACTTGATATAGTAGTATTCACTCCATCTATTAATATATTCGTTCCGAAACGTTGTAATCTTACAAATAAGGATTTTCATCCAAAACTCCTAAATTATGCCTAATCACTTTTAAAGGAATTGATTCATAAATCTGATGAAACTTAAAAAGTACAACAACCAATTAATCAAAACTTCTTATTAAATCAATATATTTAAAGCATAATTATGTTTGTTTTGCTAACCGTTTTGCATGTAGGGTTGTTTTGGGGTTTTTTTAAAACACATCTCTCAAAAACCTTATAAGACTTTAAAAAATGCTTTGATTCAATCTTTAAAAGTAATGTTTAAATAGTTACGTTACAAGTACTCGTAACTAGAATCGTTAAAATGATAGTTTAACACCTTTTTCCTCCCATTTTCAGGGAAAATACGTCGCTACGTTATGATCTGTTTCGCCATTTCCAGCAGTAAAAACTGTGTTCACGCAAATTAACATTACTTTACAAACATAATAATAAAGAGAAGTTTTCTTTAAAACGTCCCTAAAAAACATTTCTTCTTTTTTTAAATAATTGACACAAAAATGTGGCGGCATCCTCTCTGTTGTACCCCTCTGTCACTAGAAAACAAATGTATAGAAATCATTCAGCGGATTTCAATGGGTTTGATAGATTTCCTATGGAAATTTCATCAAACCCATGGAAATCCGCTTAAAAAATTCTTTACATTTTAAACAATCGCTGTACACTGTGCACTTTCCAAAGATAAACAAGTTTTTCTTTGGAAAGTGCACAGTTTACAACGATTTTTTTGCATTTGTAAACCAAATCCATTAACCCATTGACATGGTTTATGACGTCGTAAAGTTATGACGTCTAGGGATTTTATATTTGACATATGTTTCTATTTCACAAACGTAAAAAGATAGGAGACTGGTAAGTGCAGAATTCGTTAAGAATAGGTGTTGAAAGAGCGGGTTTGCTCAGAGTCAGTAAAATGTGTCTGAGAGTGGTGCTCATTTTAACTGCGACATATCTCCGTGAGCTGGCACGAACATACACTCAAACAGGCATATGAAAGTTGAACTCGGCATTAATCTTTTGTAGCTTAAAAGCTGTGATGATAGGGTGCGATGCTTCAATCACCCGTATTTTGTACTAGTTCAGGTAGCACATTCTTCTCGCCAAACAGTATTGAAAGTTTTCGTACTAAGATAATGACGAAGAGTCCCGATGAGGGAGAGCAAATACCCGAACGCGTTCAAAGAGCAAAGCCCCGTTCCTCAAAGCGACCTTAGGTTAAATTTATAGCAAATAATAAATATAACATTTGCTTACGACTGCCTATGATAAGAAACAACTGCACAGGACAATGTGTCAAATGTCACTTAGGCCACACTTTTTTATTATTTGCTTTACGCATCCGCCAAACGTAAATTTGGTGACAAAGGAAAAAAAATAATTGGTTATTTGCAATTTTTAAAATACCGCCAAAAATTAAAACCAAAAAGATATTTAAAAAAGGAATCTACCTTAAAGATCGTCTTGCTAAAACAAATTTAGCATCAATGCATATAAATAATTACAAAATCCAGCAGTTAATGCCTTTACTTATGTTTTGTTGTTTTGGGGGTTTTTTATGCCCGCCTACTCATAATGAAACACTCTTAGGAAAACAATTGAAATAACAATTTTATTTGTATTTATTTTACCGCCTACCGACAGACATATTGCTGTCAAAACTCCATAAAGCATAAAATAATAAAGTGCGGTCTTACTAGCAAATTAGCGTAAATTCGCTTTGAAGAACGGTGCTTTGTTATTTAGAGAATCTGACCGAGGGGGGACAGGGTTCAGCTTTAGAACCGTTACTGTTTATCATGTCAACCAGTCTCACGTTGTGCGATCACAGACGTGTGATTACAGACCTGATCTGAAGATATTGAATACGGCTTCACATTTCGGTAACCTTTCCCGATCTTGGCACGTCTAAACAATAATTAAGAAACGCATGTCATTGTGCTAGCCGTTTGACAATTACATTTGTCATCTAAAACTGACTCCTGCTGGAGATATCGCTCGTGCGACATCAAGCGATTTCTCCTTGAATATATGGCAGCACAGAACTAAATTTAGTCAAACATTTACAAAATGATTTACTAATGAAATAGTATGATTTTCTCAGTCTCATTCTTTTGATTCTTAACATTAAATTATATAAATATTCACATCGTTGATAAAAATTTAAAACTCTGCGACATGCCTTGAGGGATTTAAACTTTTATCAACTCGTGTTGATATGTTTGTTATTAGAAGACAATAAGGTGAGATTCTCTATTTCTGAATGTCCTGTTTATAGCAGACACAGCGGAGTTATATTACAGTTGAACCATTTAAAACAACTAAAAGTGATGAAGCCTTATGCAAAATAAAACATACTTTTTTCTTAACTCCTTAACACGCAATACAATAACTTATGAAAAGTACAACTACAAACACGTAACCAATACTGACACAGAAAAAAGACAACATTATGTTAACTTTTCGGGTGAAATGTAGTTTTTTTTTGTTGCATGTAGAATCAGTTTTTGTCTAATTAAAAAATAGCAAAACACACAGATTTATTTTTCTATAACTAACGAGACAGATAATAATTTTATTTGCAAACAGACAAAAGAGTTTTGGTGTATAAAATAAAAAGTGTGCATCTTGCCCTTAATTCGATCCCCGTTGTAGCAGGCCCAGCAGTTAGTGGGGTCACATGAACCCTTGGAGAGTTATCCGATCCTCCTAGTGGAAAGTCGTCTGAGCCTAAGAAGTCTTCTGAGCACCGGTCCTTAAACTGTACGCTTGTATTTGTTTTAGGTAGATATATATAAAGTCTAATAACGAACATTACACTTTTATTTAGTAACACTAAGAAACTCTATTCTTTAATAGTATAAATTGCAAACTGTTCACTGAAGGTCACTCCTTCACCTCGGTCAGCAAGCATTGAGACGATGGGGCAATGTTCAATTCTTGCTGCAAGGCCAAGGTCAATTCTGCGCCGTTGGCTGGCGGTGGTTGACGTCGATAAACAGGTCTCCCCAGCTGATCTCACGAATGCTCAATTAGGTTGAGGTCTGGTGAATATGCTGACCAGTTCATCACACTAATTCCAGCTTGCTCAATTAATAATTGTGTCACCCTGGCGAAATGTGGACTGACGTTGTCAAGTGACGTCGAGGACGTTGCTGGCGACGAAACAAAGGAACGACTACGAGCCTATATATATACGGACGTATATCGATATAACGCTGTGCAGACAGATAACCATGTATGAGTAGCAGATCACTCTTGAAATTGGCATTAACATCCCCTTAAACTATTACACTGCCACCACCAAATCAATCTTTCTGACGGATATATGCTTATTGCGAAACGTTTCCCAAGGCGTCTGTAAACATGCTTCTTTTCATACACAAATGACTAACAATAGTGTGACTCGTTTGAAAGACAAGCTTACGGGGTAAAAGTGGTAGTTGGTGTGCATACTGCTGTGCGAATTAACGTCGTAATCCACGGTTACGAGGCGGAAGCGTGGGACCACGGTATGGACGTAGGCAGTTAATCCCGGTTCATCTCATGCTGCGAATAACTGTCGATGGGTGGATTCTTTTTTCATGACAAAACAGCTTTTTGGTTGATTGATTAACATTGAGGTGCCTAGTAACGACATGTTGTTAAGTCCCAGGTTTTGGCACCGGTTCCAAATCGAGTTCTGTGCTACAACAGTTGTAAGCCTATAAGAAAGAACTCACAGTACAATTGTTTAAAAGTCACTTACGATCATCTCAACATTAAGATAACGTTGTGGAACCTTAATGACAAGTGAGATGCTACTTAACGATGTTACTCAGGTTTAGACGTAAACATGATCTGATAGAAAATTGCAGGGTATCCTTTATGCACCAGAGTGTCGTTTTATGAAACCTGCGTAAAATTACAACGTTGTCAACCATCCACTGGTTTAAAGGAATTGTTTTTCTTTGAATTTTTTTTTAAAAAGGGCCTACGTCAGAACGTGTTTTTTTGCATTTGTAAAACGAACCCATGGCTTTGAACCCAGTGACATAGTTTTTTTAAGATTTGGTGTGCGTGATAAGTTTATAATGCAATTGTCACTATATTTAGTGAAGATTTCATCTTGGTTCCTAATCCTATGTAATCATAAACCTTCAAAGTTAACAAAATAATACATACATCAAAAATGACATAATTGATTAAAGCTGTTTCGATAAATACCGCATGTGTGGATTCAGAAAAATACTAATGACAGTAGGTGTCTACAAAACGTGTAAGCATCTCCTGTTTATTATAGTTTCTAATTAAACTAATAAGAGTCTGTCAGTAATGTAATTACTTGCTGCAAGACATTGTAGAATCGATACATTATCTCTCATTTTCATTTTATAATAGTCCTTATTTACACAAAAACGATTGTAGAGCTACAATAGTTGTAAATCCTTACAACCGCGATCGTAGCGGTACGGTACGTACCGCTACGATCGTGGTTGTAAGGATTTACAACTATTGTAGGTTTACAGTCATTTTACGCAAGCGGGGCATGTCTTTTATACATACATTCATAAATTGCAGAATTTGAAAAAGAATATCTCAAAAGTTGACGATGAGGAAGAAAGGCTCAAAGAATACCTCAACAAGACAACCCAGTGGGTCAAAAAAGCTGTGTCGGCGTCGACGTAATGCTGGCGTCCAGAAGAAGCAGTTTGAGGTCAGATGCCCCGAGTGCAAAGGTCAGTTCCAGAGCCAACAGTTACTTACCGAGCATCTGAAGGAACGTCACCCAAGCTACCAAGCACCGGAAGTGATGACGTGTGAACTCTGTGGACATACCTTCACCGACCGAGCAAGTATAGTCAAACATATGCAGTCCCACTACAAATCCCCAATATGCTTCTGTACCTTGTGCAATGAAACTTTCACGGAGTTTTCCACGCTTGACGTACACGTTAAGGTTTGCAGGAAGAAGAAAGGGGTGTGTAAACCTCGAAAGGTAATGAACACAGATCCAGGTATTGTTATTGTTGATGTGGACGAGTGGGCAAGAAGCGTAGAGAAGAAAGAGAAAAAACATCCAAATTTCAATATGAGGACTTCAAACTTCTGTGGTGACTTTCGTTCTTCGTCTGGCAAAATGGCTAGTGTTAAAAACTCTGTTTATGATAACTTTGTTTGTGAGATTTGTGGAATCAAGTTCCTCAAGATACACAGTTTAACCAAGCACTATAAGACACACGAACAGAAAAACACAAATCTTGACAACTTGAATATAAATGATAAATCTTCAAATGACCAGTCCGTTGATGACTACTGGAAGAAGAGGTGCTGGGACGCTGAGAGAAGTTTAGTCTTTGTAAAAGGAGACAAAAGGGCCCCTGCCATTGCTAAGCCGGCTACTGTCACTAACAACTCGGCCACTACCATGGCTAAACTGGCTGGTATCATGGCTGAATCGGCCACGGTCATATCTAAACCGAATACAAGCATTGCTGAACCGACCACTACAATGGCTGAACTTGATACTATCATGGTTGAACCAGGAACTACCATTGCTAAAAGAGAGATGTCAAACCCAGAAGTGACCATCATCATTCCTGAATTGGACCCTAACAATAATGAATTATCCAATACCATTATTGAAACCGAGCAGATGTTTCAGGACAATACGGCTGGTACGCCTACCAATGGCCAGGATATTTCAGCAACTGCTCTCATTGATGAAATTAACGAGTCTTTTCAAAGCATCACAAACCATTATAAAACTGAAGGTTTCAGTGCAACCACTACTGAAACTTTCCTGAACTACACGGAAGATTCACAAGGTCATTTCTCGGAGAGTAAAGAAGAAACATTCAATCACAGTTCGCATCTTCCAGTCAATGATGTTTTAGAAGGAAGTTTAGGAAGTATGAACATGGAGTTGGTAAAAGTGGAGTCGGACAGCTGCAATTCGCCAGTTCCTGTTAGTCAGGACAATACTGCATCAATCTCTAAAGGAACTCTATTCTCAGACTGTGTTGGAAATAGCATGCCCATTGACGCGATGTACTATGAATGTATCGGACGTGACATAAAAACCTATGCGGTGGCTAACTCAGCCGAAGTTCCACACCAGGTGTTTATGAACTGGAGCAGCAACAGTTCGACAGCGTTTAATGAGCAGAAGCAGCAGCAGCTTCTCAACCACTCCACCACACCTTACCACGACATAGGTGGAGACATGCACCGCAAAACGAAAACTGTAGACGGCGGTAATCCACAGAGTGACTATGAGGCCACTGTCTCTAATGCTAAAGAGATTAATTTAAAGATTGCTGAGTCTAAGAAAATGTTTCATTGTGAGCAATGCCAGGCTATGTTTACAACAGAGGCTGGTTTTGAAGAACATGCCAAGTCATTTGATCATGGAGAGAAGTTTAGATTATGCGAGGTGTTTGCCAAGTTTGAGGAAGGAGAAGAGGTCGAGTGTGAGTTTGAAGTGATGCAAAACAGAACAATGCCCTGCCTACAATGTGGCATATGGTTCACGCCAGAGTTCTTGAACTGTCACTACCCATGTGTTGCAGAGGACAACTCCTGCAAATATTGCCACAATACGTTTTTTTCCAACAGTGAGGCTGAATCTCACATGAAACTTCACAAGGACCTTGTTCAGCTCTTCCAGTGTGACAAGTGTCCACAGAGCTATCTGACAAAGAGTTCTTTGGATGTGCACTACAAGAGTCACTGTAGACAAAGCAAAGAATGTCACATCTGTGGCAAACATGTTGACCAAGTGCTGCTGAAGGAACACGTACGTTCTCACAATTCAAGTAAACTTGGTGTAACACATTTCACTTGCGAGATTTGTGGCCACGATTTTGAGTCAATGTTAAATCTGGCTTCCCATCAATATACCGACCACACTATTGACGAAGAGTCTGTTGAAGGTTCAATCCACTACACATGTCCTCACTGCAAGGAAGAACTGCCAAATCAGAAGACTTTCATAGCTCACGTGGCCTCCCACACCAGCGTCTACCCGTTTGAGTGCAACATCTGCAACAAGGGCTTTCTTTATCAAGGAGTGCTGAAGATTCACATGGATCGCCTTCATCTTGACACGCCAAGGATTTTCTTCTGCGAAGAGTGTGGAAAAGAAGTTTACACATCTGGCTATTTTGATGAAAGCAGACCTTTATCGACGTGGAACTACGAGTGTGGGGACTGTGAGATAGGATTCCGTTGGCATGACACGTTTGAAGTTCACATGAAGATGCATGCTGATCAGATCCCGCTTAGATGTCACCTGTGTGGGGAAACATTCCCAGTGAAGGAGACCTGGGCGGTACATCAACAGCTACACCAGCAGGACCAAGCTCTGCGCTGTGACCATTGCAATACCGACTTTCGACAGAAAAATACACAATGATCAACAAGGTGCCGTGTAACAAAGCCATTGTAAATGCACGACGTCGTAAACTATTTTATTGTGCCAATCGTTAAAATTTACAAATTCCAAAAATCGTTATAAACTGCAAACTTTTCAAAGAAAAACTAGTTTTTCTTTGGAAAGTGCGCAGTTTACAACAATTTTTGACATTTGTAAACCAAAACCACTGGCTACGAAAGATGGTTTGCAACGTCGTAAATTTACGAATATAAATTTACGAATATTTGTGAAACGATACCAAGGGCCATGTTTAATCATGTGACCAAAAAGTGTTGACTTCAAATAGAAAAATGTGCAGACCTAGAGACTGACTATTATTGCGTTTGTGTGGTCGGTTTACAAATCTGTTGTGAACCGAAATTTTAACAACAATTTGTAAACCCATTGGCCCAGCGTTTTCAAATAAAGATAACGGACAGAAGAATGACCAATGGTCAGAAATATTAGGTCTATCTGTGCAAACACTGTCATGTAATTTTCAGAAAGAAGGATGGAAAAGGTATCTCCATTGTTTTGAAAAATCGTATATTAAATTAGAGACAAAAGTGTATATAACTTCAGTACTTTGTTTTTTTCTGTTTATTTTTGTAAATTATACTTTAGCTAATTTATAAATTAGTTTGTCACATGGCTTGTGACCTTGCGTTTGTTTTGATCCCTGTTAATTTATCGTTGTATTTCTTTTTGTTTGTTTGTTTTTTTTATATCTTAATTACAGATAAATATTGACATTTTGAGAGAAAAAAATTAGCTTTGAAATATTTGTTGTTTGTTTGGGTTTTTTCCCCGTTTGTTATGTAAAGTACCTTGTTTCAGTATTAGTTTTGGTTTTTCAATGCAAGGGAGACAACTGGGTTTACTTATGACGTCTGGTTGTAATAATACATTTAGAAATTTCATTAAAACCAATCTCTTTGTTTTGTTGCGCTGTTCTACACTGCACCTTAGGTGCAGTGTAGAGCAGCGCGGCGGAACAAAAAGACTGGTTTTAATGAATGTTGATATTTAGAAGTGGGAAGTTTGCCGTGACTGGGAGTAGTGCCATGACTAAACCACGAATAACCTGCGATTTGTGTCACGGGTAATAAGTAGATTTTAAAAAATAAATTGTCCCTGTGCTACGTAAACATACATTAGAATTATACATAAAGAGGGGTGAAGAGCACCCCTTAAGGAAGAAATACAATTACTACAAAACGTGCCATCACTAATTTATTTTATGACTAACAGATGAATATGCAGATCAACTATAACATACAGTACGCGACTATTTAGTGCATATTTATAACCGATTGTATTAAATTGCAAAAATATTTTGTTTGTTTGAGTGGGTCTTTTTGCCCCTACCTATGAGGCAATGTGACCATGCCCTGCTCTCTTGTCATCGTAAAAAAATCGCTTTCCTAAAGAGATGAAAGGGACACGGTATATAACATCCTGGGTAACTTCAGGGCAATTACTCTAGCTATGGCAACGTTACATATACTCTGGGAAACTTCGGTGGGTTTCTGCCGATTTGGAAGTTGCGTCATCGTCGCTATCATCTAATCAAACGCTTAGCACAGCAAACCCTGTGC
>JAULCD010210957.1:0-10589 GCA_032361085.1 Calliostoma canaliculatum
TTGACTGAAACTTTTTGTGTATGACCCATTCAATCTTGTCATATTTTTCATTATCTTCGTCCCCACCCCACCCCACTCCACTCCACCCCACCCCTACCTTTCAATAACTCAATCTTTTACAGGCAACTATTATATATACCTGTCTTACTTTTGATGAGCCCTAACTTAGATGTCATTGTAATGCTTGACTCGTCAAAAAGGTTGTCTTATTTCCCCACTTCCCACTCCCAACCACCACCACCACTATGCCTCACTGTTGTCCCCATCAAATGACACCTTCAGTGCTGAATTGTTCTTAGTTGAGCTTCCTGTGACCAACTTCGACTGTCAAAGCTTATCCTATGGCAATTTGTATTAAAATATTCCTTTCAGGAACTTTTCATAACAAATTACGACTCAAGTGCACAGTGCTCAGTGCTCATGCCAAATAGAGAAGTTGACACCCATAAAGATCTCTAGACTTACGTACTGCACTTCTAATTGTCCATTAAGAGCCTCATATTACTCAGTGAGTTTAATATTCTTTTATGGTTGGACATTTAGTCATGTGCCACTTGCACTAGAAGGAGTTTTATTTTAAAACAGCTTTTAAAAAATGTAAAAATTTGAAGAAGGCTTGATCCAAAAAGATTTTTTGTCAAAACCAATGAATATCTTTTTGTTATATTCATGAAAACATCGTCCAGTTACTGTATCATTACTTTTTAACTGTTGAAAGAATCTCTTTAAACGTTTGTTTGAAAACAGTGTGATATTACTCATTTTGCATTATTTTCATTGCCTGTTGTATATTGCATATACTATTAGTTATATAGTGTGCTATATGTATTGTAATATTCTGTGCAAGTATCATCGTACTGATTGTGTAAATGTTAAGCTGTTTTCTTTCTGTCAATATCAGACATGTCTGATAGCCAATTTATCATCTTCTTTTTGAAATTTTTTAAATGTTAACTCTTTGGGTGTTAATTTTAAGGTTTGTAGAACCCAAACTATCACAAACCTGGTGTTATTAAAAAAATATAACCTATGACCTTATCTTTAAAAGGGCCAACAGCCTATGTAGGTTTGAATTTTTCTGATAAAATATCTCACTTTACTTTCTTAAGGTTAAAATTCATTTAAATTCTCTTCTTATTTGTTCCCTCTTCGCCACAATCTTCCTTTATAAGCGAGTTTTTTTTTATCATTATTGAAGTTTACACAGTCTTCTTTGCATCAACTCAACAGATATTTGCATAATGTTGATAAGGACTATTTAGTGGATGGTCCCATGTTCCAAACTATGTACTCTCGTGTACTGCCACTGCCATCCACAAATCTTCCCTTGAAAATGTGTATATTCAAGGATTCAAAATTTCCAAAGAATGGAAATATTGTGCATTCATTCTATACTAGTGGACCTTCAAATTCATTGGTGTATAACATCTGTGAGAGATTGTGGATGCATTGAAAATGTTCGACGTCGTAAACCCTGTCACTCGGGGTGTAGGCTTGGTTTACATGTATGCCAAAATTCCTTGTAAACTTCCTTTTCCAAAGAATAACTACACTTTCTAAAGAATTTTTTTTTTATTATTGGAAAGTGTACTTCACAAAGACTTATTGACATTTGACAGTGGCATGGTTTACGATGTCATAAATTTACGGCTGCTTTGTGGACTTGGAACTTGTTGAATTAGAATGGAAACACTTGTGAAATATGTTTTTGATAGGCATAATAGGTGAATATTTAGTTATCTGAATATGTTTCATGTTGAGTGGCTGTTTAAACAGCAATACCCGAATGAGCGATTTTCATAATTATAGCAAAAATCGAAACCTTTTTCAGCCTATGATAATAGGTTCTAGTAGTCCATGTGTTTTCGTTAACACAAAGTGCTTGGGGACTATCAGGCTAGTGCTAAGATACAAACCTGAATATGTGTTCGTGATGAGAAGACATAATCTATAATACTTCACCTTTAAAATGATGAAATATGTTTTATTACAGGTGAATTTTATTGCATATATATACACATACACACAGGGTGTGGGTACAATATACACTGGGTATTGGTGTTGCATACATGTATAGAGTGTAGGTGTAGTGTACAGGGTACAGGTAAAGCATATACAGGTGCTGTCGACATTGTATCAGTCTGTGCCCCTAGTTATCTCCCTTGATGGGTCTTTCTCCAACTGGACATGGGCTGTAGACTTTCTTTGGGGTAACCTTTCATTTAAAGGATTTTTCACTATTTTGATTCATGAATTTAATCACAGTTTGAATTTTACTGTTGAACAGTCACTTTTTCTGTACAGTTTTTCCAATGAAACATTTTTGCATCTGTACAGGTATGGGATATTGTTTGAAAATGGTACATACCTTTTTTTTAACCCTTACCGTGTGGCATAATTTTGTAGAAATTATACTGAGTGGCGTGTTTCGGAAGTTTTAAGGGTGTTGCTTATTTCAATTAATGCTTACCTCAACATCGCCAACTGTCCATGCAGCTAAAGGAACTATCCGGGTCAGACTACAAGCCTGACCCGGATATTTCCGTGAGCCGCACGGTAAGGGTTAACAAACACACATAAAATTTACTCTTGTCAAAAGTCCACTAGTATGCACATCTTAGATGTAATATCTTTGTCTTTTCAGTAAATTTAGATTTACGCCAAGTTTAACCAGTGCCAAATTAAATTTAGTACGAGTTGAAACTAACTAAAGTTGAAACTGTGACCACCTTGTGCTTTCTAAAACCTAACCTGTGATAAATTGTTCAAAAGAGCTCCTGCTGGACCTCTTTTAAACAAATTATCATTGGCTAGGTTTTCATTAGCCTATTTATATCTGAAATTGAAAATTAAAGGAAATGTTGAGATTGGCACTCTCAGAATAAACATTGTATTGATACTGAATGAACATCTTGACTAAGCTAAAAAGAACAAGTTCTGCAGCTCAAAATCTGCAGTGTCTTTGTTTAACAATTACGTGGAGTTTGCACCTGCTTGCCTTAACCCTTAGCGGCTCACGAAAATATCCGGGTCAGGCTATTAGCCTGACATTACGTGAGCCGCACGGTAAGGGTTAACATTATTTGTTAAAGTACTGAGTTGATTTCAGCCAGTCTTAAACTGTGACCACCTTGTGCTATTGAAAACCTATCCTGAGATATATTGTTTAAAAGAGCTCCCGAAAGAGCTCTTTTAAACAATTACCACAGGGTAGGTTTTCAACGGCCTGTTTCAGTTGGAATTTGAAAACTAAAAAGAGCAAATGTTGTGCAAGGTTGACTTTGAATCTGACTAAGCTTTAATGCTAAACTTGTTACCAAGAAAAGTCTCTGGCCCCCGATTTTTCTGAATCGGGGGAAGTAAGTTTTACTTTAACAACTTCTTTTGATTTTGTGACTTCTTTCATTTTTGCAACTTCTTTTGTTTTTGCAACTAATAGCTTTTTTTAATTTTCCAACTTTTCAGTATGGTGCTAATTGGTTTTATATACTCTATTCTTCACTTATATTTGTCGTTTAGCCCCTATGCAAAAATAAATAAGACTAATACGTTTAATACCACAGTTGTATTATATTGATAGTTTGCTGCTTTTTGTGATAAGAAAACACTAGTTTCGAATGTTATATTTTTGATGGTTAGAAATCTGTAAAAATTGTTTTGAAATCAATATATTCATTTTACAATCTGATCTCGTGCAAATCACAAATTATTTATTCAAATTATATTTTAAACATATCAATTGTCATTTTGTGACCTTTATATTTATCAATACTATTTGTAAATAGATTTTAGATTTTAAGCCTCATAATTGCTGTTTTAGACTTAAAACTCAACATCCTGCGCTGTTAAAAACCTATCTTGTAATTTGTTTAAAATAGCTAAAGCTCTTTTAAACAAGGTACCACAGGACAAGTTTTTAACAAAATATTTAGGTTGGACTTCAGACACTGAAATACACAAATGTTGCGCTTAGCCATTAAAGTGTTGAGATAAATTACTAATTTGCAGTTGCAAATTAATTTCATTAACAGACAATAACTGTTTTTACTTGCATGTGCTTATATCTTGTTCTGCTTTTTAAAATGTACATTAGTTAATGTTTGCAGCTTATTTCCAATAATATATGAATTTATCTTCCAAAACCGGCTCCCATAGGAGATATCACTTGTGTGAAATCTAGCATTATCTCCTCGGAGATATCATTTTGTTATACCTCTGATATGACATCATACCCATTGTCCTATTATTGTGATATCACATAACTACACTGATGATGCAGGTTTTCCTTCTGTTATAAATCTTGCAGCCGTGACAAAACTGAAACTGTTACAAACTATGTTAAAACCAACTCTTTTAACAGTAAGCTTGATGTGATGTCACGGTTTGTTATACATGATTTCTGGAATAATGTTTAATGATATATTTATCATTATTAAACGTTGTAGTTGATCACAAAAACTCATTCCTGAATTTAGTCTTTGATATACCCTGGGGCAAAAATAACAAATTGATTGTTTCTTACATAAAGAAAATATTAACATAATTACCCGGAGATAAGGGTGTATATAAAGAAAATTTGTTGAAAGTGGTTATTTGCATAATGGTTGTTATGTTACTTTCAAAGCCCTTCTCTCAAAAGAAGTTATTTGTTTAACCAAAAATTCTTTGTCTTTTTAAATCTACTGTTTTGTGTTGCAACCTTTTTTAGGTAAATATTGTGAATCTCCTGATGTGTATTGCGACAGCCTTCGAACATTGTGCTCTTTATATATATGTCCTGATGGTTGTCTCGGCAACAGACACAAAGCTTGTTATGGTTATCACTATGCAATGTTTACAAATTGTTCAATTTCAGGGTGTATCCCATCAATGTGCTACGTATTGCTTGTTTGAAGTGATTACACTGTTGTGTATCAATAAGTAGGTCTGCATGGTATTACCAGTAGACCGCAGCATGAATTGAAATAGGTACGTATCACAATATTTGTGATGTACCAGTATATTGATGATCTTAATGTTTTTATTTTTATCTTGTAATTTCAATTTTTATAACTTGAAAGTCATCGGTACATAAACCCTTACAGTGCCGAATTGATTTTAGTTCGACGTAAAACTGTAAATACCTTAGGCGGTTGAAGAGTTATTCTGTGATGATTTGTTTAAAAGAGCTCCTATTGGAGCTCTTTTAAACCAATAATCGCAGGACAACTCTTCAACAGACAATTTAAAAAATATAATTTGACATTAGAAATATGGAAAATATTACACAGTAAACAGAAGGCAATTTTTTTTATCTTTCATGATATATTGCAATACAAAATGTGGGGCCATACACAGCCTTTTCAATCAGTGCTGTTACAAGTTTCTGTCTCTTAAAACCAGTGTTTGGCCAATGAAGTCTGTTTACAATACCAAAACAAGTTTGCAGAGTTTACAATAACAAATCCAGTGTACCTTGTTATGTTCCGATTGTTGAGCTAATTGTATCTAGCTTTGTGATGAACATATTTTTTCATTTTAAAATTTACTACTTGCTTTGTTTTCTCTTTTGTTAATGTTTATTTAGTGAATTATTTTCACATTCTTCAGGCAAAAATAAAAAAAAGATGTCACATGTTTATTTGTCATTCGATTTGAAAGATTGATCGGACATATTTGTAAAACATTTGTATCATTGACAAGGCCAACACTACAGGGCACAAATTTTGTCACTAGTCATCGGGGTGAATCTGAATTTTAATTTTACAATTTGATGTAAATTGAAGTTTAAAAAGCCATCTAACTTATATTTCACTGCATTAAACTATGAAGATTTGAATATAGATTAGGACGGCCTTGTGATTTTGAAAATCTTCTGTAGTAATTTTAATACGAGAAAATTACCGCAGGAAAGGGTTTTAGGTTGAACAATTAGGCCACTTATACAAACAACACAGTGTTGTTGTTTTTTATGGCCAACCTGGTAAGAATTATATGGGTTTGTTTTTTTTCCCCCATCTAAAGTGGTTCATTAAAAACAGTTGTATGTTATGGATACAGTTTAGTCTTAAAGATATTTGTATTCTGTTTCATGTTGAGGTTTAGTGCTTTTTTTAAAATGCATTAGTCTCACTTAGTTTTAGAAATATATGGATATGTGATATTTGACCCTTACAGTGCTAGTTAAATGAAGTAAGACCACCTTACAACTTTGTACGGTTGGAAACCTATCCCGTGGTAATTTGTATTATACAAATTACCACAGGATAGGTTTTAAACAGCTTCAGCCAGAATTTTTTTATTTCTTGGTTTACAGGTCTACCGACCTCAAATATTTTTTTTTTAAAAGTGTAGAACAAAATTAAAGTCAAATTTATCATTTTTATATAACCGCCGACAAGGAAAATATAAATTAAAAGAGAAATATTTTTTTTTTTAATCTTTCATCCTGAAGTGTAAATACCCACCAGATTCGTACCCCGTGGAGTACACTGCGTAGTATCAATGATGCAAGCGATGTTTGGAGGTTTTTTCTGACCTCCAAATAAAGTGGGAAAAATTCGTAAACCAAGGGGAAAAAAAAAAATTCTGGTCATTCTTAAGTTGGACATACAAAATGTTCAGATAGCTACCACCAGCACTGCAAGGGTTAAGAAGTTCCTCACTGAGCTGCCTATGCAATGCTGAAGCACCATAATGTACCTTAAGGAGACAACAAAGGGCCCGGTTCCTCAGAGCGATTTTTAGGCTAAGTTGATCGTAAATGCTAAAATATAACATTGGCTTACGACTGTCGTAGCGCAGATATCGCTTTGGAACCTGTGCCATTTGGCACCGGTTACAAATCGATTTCTGTTCTGCGACAATCGTAAGCCTATGATAACAAATAACTCCATAGGACATTGTTTTAATAAAATCGCTTATGATCATTTTAACACTAAGATGGCTTTGAGGACAGGCCCTAGGTGACGGAGGAGCAAATGTTGTAAAATAACGGTTATTGTATTACTGATAAATTGTCTGGATAGATCATTTATGGTTTTTTAGGGGGTTGATAAAAAAAAAAGAAGAAGATTTCATTGTCATCCCTGCTAAATAAGGATGTTAAAAAAACAAATTATGCAGTGTTCTATAGAATTGCAACACCAGCAATCTGGGCTTTTTTTAAGTAGTTATTGTAATGCATACTTTCAGAAGTTGCAATTGGCTAAAAGTGAATTACCACATATTCCCCAGCTCTTTATTGTGTGAAACCCAATTGAACACTTTGTGATACTGTATTTTGTATAAATGATTTTAGTTTATATTTCTTGTTTTCTTTGACACATGTTGTCACATGTTGTCACATTTGTATACTTCCCCACACATATGGACGTTTAATAAAACTTTAAAAAGAAAAATTCGCTTTGTTGTGTATACATTTGCAGAGGTGTGAGAATACTATTGTTTAAAACTTGTCCATGTAAACAGCTAAACTCTACTTGTCTAATATAACCCTTACAGTACTGTGTATAAAAACTGTTACTACCTTGTGCAGTTGAAAAACTTCCTACAGGAGCTCTTTTACACAAACTATTACAGGAAAGCTTTTCGACAGCCTATTTAGATTTGATTTTGGACATTAAAATTAACAGGTGTTGGGTTCAGAACTTTAAGGGTTGAAGTATTTCTACTTGTCCTCGGACAATCACCACACAAAAATGAATTTATCGTGTTTAAAATGTTCTGAGTCGGATGATTCGGGCATAGTAATTCCACACCCCTTGTTTGGAAGAACATGATCTGATTGATCCGCAATGAAAGAGTCCAAAAGCATACAAAGTAATATAAATTTGTTTATTTTACTCGCTGTGCATTGTGTACAAAAATATTTGTCAAAACACATTTTGTGCTTGAAGCATTAACATACAAAATATATAAAAGTATTGTAAATGTACTTTCTACAAAAAACAAATTTGAATATTTTAGTCATGGTTTACTTTACATTAACACATTCATATCTTCACACACACAAAAATTAGTACTGGTAGTTGTTTTTAAATACAAACCTACCTATTTGATCTTCAGTAAACATTGAGCAATCAATATGCAAATCTTTCATATAACGACACATTAACTTTTAATAAAATGATGAAGAACCGAGTACTGTTTAATGATCTTGTTACGAGAGCGTCAGGATGTCGGCCTTAAGAGTTGTGGGGGGAAACAACTGTGTAATAGGATGTGCAAAATGTTGGGGTTGTTTTAAAAAATAAATTTTAAACATGATTAGTTGAAGATTTCTTGGATGTCAACATCTGGTTTGTTCGTAAGTTCACGACGTTTCTGGGCATTTGCTTGCTCCTTCATCAGAAGACATCCAAGAAATCTTTAACTATGTACCACCACTTCTAAAAGTTCCTAAAAGAATTGATAAACATGATTAATCCAGGTTTTTTTTTTAATTGGTAAATAAAAAATACTGTAAGTGTTCAAAAGCAAAAAGAAGCTAGTCCAAGACTTGTTGGCAATATTGCACCCATGAGTCCGGATGACCGAGTATTAGACAGATATGCTCCCCTCCCTGAAGTTGGTCTTCCCGATGAGTGCGTTGATCAGTACACTATGTCCAGCTCTGGAGTCTTTCAGTGCCGCCTCCAGAACCTCGCGGATGTTGTCCTTGTTGGTCGCATCTAGACGGTGACCCTTGCCCCCGTATCCCTTCGCTACCATGTCGTAGTCAGTGAACTAGAAGAAAATAGCATGTCTAGTGATTACATAAGTATATAAATGACATCTTAATTTTTTAACTCCTTAATCCTTAAAGTGCTAAACCCAATTATTTTCTATTTCATTGTAAAAATTTCAGCTAAAATAAGCTGTGAAAAAAAACCTGTCCTGTGGTGATTTGTTTGAGTTCCTCATAGACTTCTTAGCCATAATTTATTGCTCAAACAAATTCAGAAACAGCAGACAACCAAGAATTGTCAAAATATTGAATTGTTTGAGAGGCATTTCAGAAGTTGTGAGTACAGAACGTGACAAACTTTATGAATGATCAACTTATTATTGCACGGTAGCGATGTTTTCAGCTTGAAAACGTTGATCATCCATAAAGTTTATCACATTCTGTCAACATATTGTTCAGAAAATTTTCAAGTCCGGTCGAGAGATGGGGGAAAAAGGGACTATGAGGATCTGTAGGAGGTGATTGGCCACCAAGAGACATTATTTACATGTAGCTCAGCTACCGTTTCACATTCTGATGGAATATGTGTTCCTCAAGGAACAAGCATTATGTTTGGCTTAAAGTAAGCATAAAATGTATGAACTTGTTTATGTCAGCTGCAACGTGGAGAAAGCTGAGAAAACTCTTACCAACAGATCACATGCGACACTGCTGCCAAACGTGGGCACTTGTTCCCTTGCAATCTGTGTCCAACCTGCGTCGTTGCCCACCAGAGCAATCACTGGAAGCTGTGAAAAGAAGAATAAACAGCTTAGAATTCCTTCCTGAAATGCTAATGCAACATTTTTCTGTTTCAGTGTCCAAATTCTCGCCCAAATTGGGTTATTTTTTTATTAACCTATTAAGTGCCGAGTTGATTTCAGCAAATCTTAAAACTCTAATCATTTGTGCAAATAAATCCTGTGATAATTTGTTTACAAGAGCTCCTTTAGGAGTTTTCGGTTGAAATTTGAAAACTAAAATGAGCAAATGTTGAGCTCATCACTTTAAGAGTTAATTTTTTAAAAAGAGCTCCTACGGGAACTTTTTTTAAACAAATGAACATAGGATAAATATTTACCAGCACCAGGTGGTCACAGTTATAAGTTCAATTAATGAACAATTCATCATTTTAAGGTTAATTTATTAATCTATTATTTTTTTTTTCTCCCCTAATTTTTTTTTTTCAATAAAGTCACATGTTCATAAAACCCTTTGTGTATGATTCAGGATTCTAAGTACATATGTTCACAATATTTCGGGGAATATGCTTGCTCTTTCATCATTCACCTGTTGAAGGAGCAAGCATATCCCCCGAAACGTGAACACACATACTAAGAAACTGACATCCAAAATCCTGGATTATGCCTTAATACTACCTCAATGAATTAACCCCATTGTGAATGACAAATGATAACTGTATGTATGTAAATGTATGTAAATATAATCAAGCAACATTTAACAATATTGTCTGGTTGTACCTTATGACGAGTGAAAGTATCAAACTCTGCAACACTGTATCCCAGTGACCCGTCGCCATATATAATCCAAACATCACTGTCCGGCCGACACAGTTTTGCCCCAAGTGCAAACCCTCCTCCAACACCCAGTGTCCCAAATGCACCAGGGTCGAGCCAACATAGAGGTCCTCTTGGTCTGGAACATAGAGCCATGTGCGACATAAAAGGTGTGACAATTACAGGTGTGGCAATAACACATATATCCGTGATCAACAGTAACATGTGAGGTGTGACAAGATGTGCACACATTCACCCTTAAAGTGCTAAACCCAATATTTTTCTATTTCATTATAAAAATTCTGCACCAAATAAGCTGTTAAAAACCTATCCTGTAGTAATTTGTTTAAAAGAGCTCCTGCAGGAGCTCTTTTAAACAAATTACC
>JAULCD010211068.1:0-10588 GCA_032361085.1 Calliostoma canaliculatum
TAATAATGATAATAATAATACCACCGAAGCCTGCGTTTTAAGTGTTCAAAATACATTGAATAAAAGCTCAACTGCAGAGAATAATTCACTGATAGAAAATGTCAACTTTAAATTATTTATTGCGATTTCACAGACGTGCGTTTGTGTTGTCAATACAAACATTTACGTCAGCTGTGTCTGGGAATATATCTGGGTCACCGAGACCGGGTTACAATGTTGTGATTTTGTGACCTGTCAAATAAAATACATGTTGTAAAGTGCAACGTTTAAAATATGAAAATTTGTAAACTGTTCCCAAAATGTATGTTTAAAAAATGACTTTTGAGTTTTTATAACGTTTAAAAAAAACCTTAATGCAGGAGAGATCCACCGATTGAAAATAGTTATTAACTGGGATTTTGCTAACATATTTTCAAAACAAATTATACGTGTAGCTGTATCAGGACATTTTACTGGGTCACCGAAACCAGGTTACAATGTTATGCCACGGGACCTGTCAAATGAAAGAAAATGTTGTGAAGGGCACAGTTTACAAAGACGATTCTTTTAAAGATGTTTGCAAAATATATATTTACAATTGTCAAAAATTGCAATGAACCTTGAAGGTAATAAATTGCCAGGTTCTATGTCAATGTTATTAAATTTCATTTTTCTCACTCTCTGTTGCATTGAAACTAGACTAAATTGACGTACAAAATAAACGCTACAACTTAAAAATTGCCATTACTAAAAATGCAAACGTCTGTTCAAAGCACATCACCTTTAAACACATTGCCTGAATGCAACAATGACTTCTTCACGTGGAAGTTAAGAATCCGCCATACGCTTTTCATCATCTTTACCAAATATTTTTTTTAAATGTAAAAAAACCCAGCATGCTCAATGGGTATAAAACTAATGCAAATATATTGTCAGACACCTATCCGTTAAAAGAACCACCAACAGAACGTCATGATTAGCATTGCAACAACAAGAACGACCCATCGAAATGATCAAAATGGGAACACCAACTCCCCCACCACCCCCCCCCCCCCCCCTAACACCCACACCCACGTTGCAAGAACACTTGGTTGTCACCGCGTCACTGTCACCAGACTCATGCAGCGATATCGTCAGACAGTCCAAGATCAGGCAGACTGAAAGTCACAACGCACCAGGACGACACCTATCTCCACACGCTGCATCTCAGAAACCGCTTCCTGGCGGTGACGTCATCAGCAGCGTATGTCTTGGGTCACCGTGTAAGTCGATACACAGTAGCTAGATAACTGAGGTCCTATGGAATTCGGGCTTACATACATTTACGAGGTCAATAGTTGACAGTCAAACATCATCAACAGTAACTGAGATGAGCCCTGACAGTTTTTCAGTGGCAGCGACATGATTGGCATTTTTCTCTCATTGTGTACAAGACGGTTGGGGCTTAGACATTGCCACTCACACTGTACAAGATGGTTGCAATGCAAACATTGTACAGAAAGACAAGGACGAACCTTTTACATAAGCACAAAGAATTGTAAAAAATATTTGTCCAAAAACCTTTTTTGGAAAAATTGCATTTATTATCAACAATGACTTAGGAAATGAATTGACATGAAAATAATTAGTAATAGATCAGTAGCAGTTTATACACAGCACACATAACAGTCCGCATGACAGATAAAAGTCAAACACTATTGCGTTGGATCATTTTCTGCTGCCATGACTATGCACCTGTCTCAATTTTAACGTACAGGTTCAGGTACTCTCTTTGCTTCTTAGCTTCAATAGCATCTCCGTTGGGACCCACTACAGATGTCAGTCCATGCATATCAGCGTTCTCACACCACTGACCAGGTATTATGTTGTGTTCAGCATCTTCCTAGTCCAAAGCATCCTCATGCACCCCAGTGTACCTTATGTTATGAAGACACACAGCAGCTTCCACCATATCCTTAACTTCTTCAAGTCCCTATTGCGTCGTTGTCAGAAATACTTGCCATCGGTTTGCAAGTATACCATAGACATTCTCGACTACTCTTCTGGCCCTTGACATTTTGTAGTTAGTTATTATTTTAGATTCTGTCCGACTTCTTCTCGAGAAAGGCTTCATGAAATATGTGCGGAGGGCAAATGCATCATCTCCAAGTATAAAGTAAGGCATGTCGATGTCATCGTTTTACACTGGCTCAGCAGGTGGGAAGCATATGCTGTCATTTTCAATACACTCCTTCAACTCTGAAGCATTGGATATCTGGGCAATGTCTCCCATGCCACAAACGTCCACACTTACAAACTTGTCGTTGGCATCTACAAGGGCCAGCAGGACAGTTAAGAAAAGACCCTTATAATTATGGAAGAGACTCCCACTATTAGGTGGCTTGCGAATAACGACGTGTTTTCTATCCAAGCCACTCAGAACATGAGGAAGATTCCATTTGTGTTCAAACTCCAAGCTGATGCTCTTCTATTCCTCTACTGTGACAGGACAGGCGATGAATTCGGTCTTATACTGCTGTGTATACCTCTTGAATAAAGCTAGGTATGGTGTGTCTGGACATCCTGAGATGGTAGGATAGGAAGGGGTACTTGTCTCTAGCTGCTAGGTGCCTTATGACCACTGCTAACTTGAGGGCAGGATGCAGGGTCCTCTTGAAGTTTGTATTATTTTAGTCAATGTAGGACTTACATCATTAAGCAACTCACTAAACATATTTGGAGGCAGACGCAGATAGTTAACGAAGAAGGCTGTGTTTTCAAATCTGAGTTCAGATTTGAGGGTGTCATTATGGCCAAAGTTCATTCCTCTTTCGAATCTCAGCCAAGGACAAACCCAAAATCGTTTTTGTGTTTTTCTTTGCTTCTTCTTTGCTTAGTTGCTGCTGTATATCGGGATATCTCTATCGATTTCTAGGTACTGATGTTGGGGAAGTAGTAAGAGCTGTAAAAATGAATCCATGATTTGCCTTTTTGTGTATATTCAGTATGAGCATTATAATTGGCTGTAATTAGGACCTTTTTACAGGCGATTTTGGTGTCATTTTGGCCATTTTATCGTCGAATACTCGGGACTTATGCGTATTATAATCGGGTATAATTGACAGTAATGAGTTATAACGGGAGTGTGTCGGGAACGCTAGTTATGTAAGTTATATCGTCAAGTATTTGGAACAATCATGACTTAATTGGGGTATACTGTAGGTACATCACAGTGGAAGCGACACTTACTCGTAGCCAATCGGCCTTAATCAGAACAAGGTCGTCGAAGTAACAGGTATAATAGCCGCTCTGTATCACAACCTATTCGTAGGAGAAATTGTATCTACGAAAGTATACCATAAGTCACACGAACAAAAAAAAATGACACTGTTTGTGTATCAAGGAACTTTCATTCTTCTGTTATTGTTTATGGTTGTGTTCTCTATGATTTTAAGATGATTTTGGTGATTTAACAGAAAATATTAGTGGCTAGCGCATTATCAGCAACATTCTCAAACCATTTATAGGACCCCATATTAAACATTACCTATTGCCTACCCACCACATATTCAATGATGACAATGCTCGCCCCATGTTGTGAGAAAATTACTAAAAAGCCCTTCACTGAACCATTTAACATGTTGGACAGTCTTAATCGTTGTTTGCAGGTAAGGGTCTCTACTATACGAAATGTAGATTAACTGTGGGCAGTGGTGGCAATTGCATCTGGAATGTATCTGCAGGCTCGCTGTTCTCAAGAATGTTTTTGGCATGTAACTGAGTCACAAGATACTGAGATCAAACAGCTCACATACCTTTAACACAATACAACTGATAGTGATTACCGTTAAATAATGTCTGTCATAATGGATACATGCTATAGACAGGGTAGCACTAGAAGCATCACAGTATAGCAGGAATTGTCTACTTATATACACTTTTAAAATACACAATATCAGGGAGAATTTGCTAATTGATATTATTTCCAGTCACACCCACATGATGAAACCATCAGTATATTGGGTTACACTGGAGACATCTCGCCATGAAGGGGATGATCTATTCATACATTCTCTCACATATAGTATCAAAGAGGGTTTACAAAAGGTTCTCTACTAATATTATTCCTGGTCCCGTGTACCAGAACCCACCAAATATTAAACAACACATTACAACACAGTAAGGCTATCTAAGGGCACTTATAAGTTGTTATGGATTGCAACGCTTAATCGGAAAGCACAGCGTTTCTAGGCTATTTCTTGCTTTTTCGTCAGGTGACGAAGGGTCAAAGACTAGCCCAGAAACGTCATGCTTTACAATTAAAGAAGTTGCAATCCATACTATTTTGTGTTCTAAGATGCTTCGCGTAAAAATCAAAGGCGCCGCCCATCCTTTATCCTACGATAAAGTACGCTTTTTGAAATATGTCATAATCGCTTAACGTCACAATCGGCTGTTACATGTATACCCCCTCGTTAAAACGCGTAATCCGGTTACCGACGTCCTTCAGTCATTGCGTACCGATTAATCGTGTCATTTTTGTTTAAAAACAGAAGTTATCATAACTATTTTACAAGATTAAGCCATTTTAGAAGTACAATAAATTTGTTAAAATACATTAAAGCCCCAGCTTGCTCTCCCATATCTATTTTGGTCAGGTCGCTGTTTGTAAGCAAGGCGAGAATTTACACTAGTAAAATTGTATCGCTCTCGCCAAATCAGTTGATCGAGTAATGGCCACGTCACGTGATCAGCTGTAAACGGCAAAAACGTCAAGGAAAATGTACAAATTTAAAACGGCTTTTCTGTTGGCAATGACAAGAAACACAGATTGCATTTTAATAAACAGTATTCGTTTAGTTGCAGCTAGAATACAAATGTAATTATTTTGCGTTACGTCAATTCAAGCTATGCAAAACTCTTACCTTTATTTTCTATAGGTAACATAGAACAGCCGTTCCTTTAGCCCTAATCGAGAATAGCTAATTTACAGCACATAGAACACTTTTTAAATTGAAGTTTAAATGACACTTTAAATTATTTTGGCATCTTAGAACTATAATAGTTCCGGGAAAAACTACACTTTATCAGTGTGACACATGACGGTAGAGCATACTTTATTTCTTAATTATAACACACAGTAAGGATTGACATTGTTTCAGCTCACACCATGTATTGGAACTGAGCAAGTTGACACATTTGATACATTTTTGACAACACATAACAAGATATGTGATAAACATGTGATAAACAAAATTATTTTGAACCTGAAAGGCCATATATGTTCATGCACCCCGTCCTCGAGTGTCACAATTAATAAGTCATCTTCATGGGGATTTGTTGAGCCAGGCATTGTCAAGATTTATCTCCAATAATCCGAACACTTCCTCCTGGGGGTTTGTTTGAAGCTTCCCAGCCCTGTTAAAACATGTTACTCACGATGTCGTTTTTGTGGAGTAGCTTTAAATTTAAAATATAATAGGCTTGCACAGACACCACCTTGTCGTCTGTTTGCATTTCCTTGTCTGCTGTTTTAACATGCATCAGTCTGGATCCCAAACTTTTTTTTAAAAAATGGGTGGCGAAACACCGGTCTTATTCCTGGTCTCTGCAGGGTGCATTAACTGGCCTTCTTGGGTCTGGCCAGAGATGTTCACAAGTGCGAGGAATGGCTGTCATGCCTTGGCGTCCAAATTTTTGTAGGACATATTGTCTTCATTTAAATGAACAGAACAGCGCATGTGTAAGAGATGTGTTCAACATTACCTTACACCCAACACACATGCTTACACTTTTTAGCATTAGTACATCAAGTCACGCAGTCTTCACCATTGGCATGAGTTCGTTACTTCTCAGGAGTTGGCGCTTCTCCTTTTTGGAGGCCAGGGACAGGTCACTGGATATTTCTTAGGTAGTGTCCTGACGAACCAGATCTAGTGCATATATCAGACCACATTGTTACCAAGTATCTAATAGGGTGGAAGCACCTAGTCCAATAATTACATACATGTAATTATTAAATGTTTTTTTGAATTATGACATAAATACTCATAACAAGAAGCAACTTTACAAAGATATACAACACGTTAACTAGCAGTGCACAAAAGCACACATTTCAGCCTAACTGAGTTTATTCTATAAAATATACTATTAAGCCAAACTTACACAGTCTGGTACAACCATATAAACAACAGTAGAGTCCAGGGGGCAACACCAGTTACTGGCTCATGATACCAGACAGCCACAATCCGAGGCTTACACTTCCTTATCAATAAGATAAATAATGTGATGTGATTCAATGCTGCATTGTTAAAAGTAGCCCACCTCCTTATTAAGACACCATGGTCGCATTGAATTCATGTCACATTATTGTCTGCTGTCGGCCCCTAGCATTAATTCAATGTCCCATTCATCCATGTTTCCACGAGTTGTCAATATCGCACTGAAGAGAGTGTGGTCAAAACACTGTCACTCACTGTTTAAAGCAATTCACGATACATTCACTTGACCATTTGGCCAAAAGCATGCAGACTTATTGTACTAATAGAAACCCAATTTTACCATAACTCCGTCCTCGTTTCTGTTCTTATCCCACGTCTTTGTCATGTTACCGATTTCGAAAACATCTATAACACAAATTATTATAAATTACAATTTCTTTCAAATGTAAAGCACCACGTTTCTGAGCTAGTCCTTGCCCCTACATCAGGTGACTCACATGACAAATGGGTAAAGAATGCCCCAGAAACGTCATGCTTTACAATTAAAGAAGTTGCAATTCATTAATATTTGTGTTATTAATACACCTACTTTTAAATGCCATAAAATATTCTCATAAGACCACTTCGTTCACACAATCATCTGACCATCAGCAAGGGACTACAATTTTCTGCTTAGTTCTCACAAGTGACTACAACTCACATGACCATGTTTATATCACTAAGTAGACCCCTTTGTTGACACAATCATCTGACCAACACCAGATAAACTACACAGCTATTTTGGGAGTCGTATTACGTGAGCATGTTTAGGTTTAGGCAACTAAATTTACACAAACACTTGACCAGCAACTTACAACTTACTTAAGTTATTTTTTTAATTTGTGAAGGGGGTGACTACTTCTGAAACACATCAGCGTTGTTATCCTAGTTAGGTGTTTAATATGTTTATGAGAAGATATCACCATCATGATTGTGTTAACCGTCACCTTGCTTATAATAAAATCCGAGTCAGGCTAGTAGCTTGACCCAGCTATTTTCGTGATCTGCATGGCAAGACATGCGGGGATGTTGAGTGAGACACTAATAGGAATAGGCGAAACCCTTAAAAATTCCGAGACACGCAACTTAGGATAGCTTCTTAGAAACTATGCCTGAGTGACATCAGCCATAGCTTTGTCATCCCCTAAATTAAACGTTGAACTTGATTATGGGGTATTCTAGCCCATTTAATGCACAGCATCATCGAGTTCACGTAAATGTTGGACAGGTTGGTCTCTTTTTTTACTTGACGGCCTAAAATGGATGCTCTATGGGATTGTCAAGATCCATAGGCAAGCCTATCCTATTTTTACCAGTATGAAGTGTGATTGTTTGCATGAAAGGAGGTGAGCTACAGTCAGAGTGGATGGGTTAAAGTATTTGGTAAGGTATTTAGTATTTAAGGGGTCAATAAGCCAGAGTGTATTGGGATGACACCCAGTGTGATAGCTTGGATGATTAATTGAATGAATTGAGTATCTATTGTTAAGAAGCCAGAATGTTGAGGAGTGAGTGGACAGCTTGAGTGGAGAACTGATTGACCATTGTGAGTGAAAGTGGTGACAGGGTATGGGCTATGATTGTGATGAATATGTGAGCTTGCTGTATGATGAGAGGAGCATATAAAAGATAGCCAAGAGTAAGCTTCTTCGCAGTCAGCCGATAGGAATGTTGGAGCAAGTCAACTAACTTCCTATATTTCAAGTTACTGTGGACTCCCGCTGGCGTGAGTGTCTTGTGTTGTTTATATCAATATTTTATTGTAAAAGTATATGGCGTGAGTGTCAAATATTGGTTATATCTATATTGTATTGTAAAACTCTATCAATTACTTTATGTACTTCTACAGATTGTATTATCTTATATTGTACATATTACTACATTCTGGTGGGCAGCTATTAATATCTATTTTGTATAGAATATATTCCATATGTCCGTTTAATAATGTAATCACTCCATATTACTGTATAATTGTACAATCCATGATTTTCTGTAATTGTGCTCCAAGAGTTAGGTCAGTGTTTTGTACCACAGTATCTATGTGCATTTCAACTATTCTGAATAGGATACGTATCCATTGTAAGGTGAATAGTTGGACTATATGACTTGTCCTATACACCAGTGCCCGTCGGAGACACCGACGTAGACGTATGCGTGGCTGAGACGTCGTCCTCGGTGATTGTGCCCAACCGGGGCCCGTCGACGCCTTAACAGTGAGTAGTCCACGTCAGTGACCTAAGACCAGGGGACGGGAATTCTTCCCACCGTAAGTGAACCCCGAGCAGTACGGACGTTATGAACATCCAGAAGACCTACTACAAGACACGTGAAAGACAGTTAATGATGTGATAATGATAAGATAATCCTGAACTCAACTTGAACTGTAACTCATTTGATATTCGGAGACATATGGAGACAAGACCCACCAGGTCGTATGTTTATTGATTCTTGATGTGTTGATGCTTTATGATGTATTGTATATAATTGATTATTACCTATAGTAGTTTGTATTATTAATATGTGTTGCTGTGGATATTATGTGTGAATGCATGGGGGTGAATAAGGGTTGAATGAGTGCGTGAGTGACTGAGTGTGTGAGAATATTTGTAAATATTTACGGGGATTAAAGCTAAGAAACCTTCACCGCCTTTTGTTGTGGTTTGGGTGTGACAGTGTCCTTAAATGCACGTATGTGCTCTCGAGAGTCCTTAAGTGCACATGTAGGCTTTTTAGGTGTCCTTAAGTGCACGTATGTGCTCACGGGTGTCCTTACGTTCACGTATGTGCTCTTGAGTGTCCTTAAGTGCACGTGTAGGCTCTCAGGTGTCCTTAAGTGCACGTATGTGCTCTTATGTGTCCCCCACGTGCACGTGTGTGCTCTTATGTGTTCCCACCTGCACGTGTGTGCTCATATGTGTCTCCACGTGCACGTGTGTGCTCTCATGTGTCCCCACGTTCATGTGTGTGCTCTGATGTGTTCCCACGTGCACGTGTGTGCTCTTATGTGTTCCCTTGTACACGTGTGTGCTCATGTGTCACCACGTGCACGTGTGTGCTCTTATGTGTTCCCACGTGAACGAGTGGGCTCACAAGTGTCCCCACGTGCACGTGTATGCTCTTATGTGTCCCAACCTGCACGTGTGTGCTCATATGTGTCTCTACGTGCACGTGTGTGCTCTCATGTGTCCCCACGTTCACGTGTGTGCTCTTATGTGTCCCAAAGTGCACGTGTGTGCTCTTATGTGTTCCCTTGTAAACGTGTGTGCTCATATGTGTTTCAACGTGCACGTGTGTGCTCTCATGTGTTCCCAGGTGCACGTATGTGCTCTTATGTGTCCCCACGTGCACGTGTGTGCACACATGTGTCCCTACGTGCACGTGTGTGTTTTAATGTGTCCCCATGTGTATGTGTGTGCTCTTATGTGCTCCCCTGTGCACGTGTGTGCTATCATGTGTCCCCACGTGCACGTGTGTGCTCTCATGTGTCCCTACGTCCACGTGTGTACTCTTATGTGCTCCCCTGTGCACGTGTCTGCTATTATGTGTTCCCACGTGGACGTGTGTGCTCTCATGTGTCCCCATGTTACGTGTGTGCTCTTATGTGTTTCCTTGTGCACGTGTGTGCTTATTTGTCCCCACATGCACGTGTGCGCTCTTATGTGTCCCCACATGCACGTGTGTGCTATTATGTGTTCCCACGTGTACGTGTGTGCTCTCATGTGACCCCACGTGCACGTGTGAGCCTTTTATGTGTTCCCACGTGTACGTGTGTGCTCTTTTGTGTTTCCTTGTGCACATGTGTGCTCTTATGTGTTCCCACGTGCACGTGTGTGCTCTCATGTGACCCCACGTGCACGTGTGAGCTCTTATGTGTTCCCACGTGTACGTGTGTGCTCTTTTGTGTTTCCTTGTGCACATGTGTGCTCTTTTGTGTTACCACGTACACGCATGTGCTCTCATGTGTTCCTACGTTCACGTGTGTGCTCTTATATGTCCCCACGTGCACGTGTGAGCTCTTATGTGTCCCCACGTGGACGTGTGTGCTCTTATGTGTCCCCACGTGCACGTGATTGCTCTTATGTGTTCCTACGTGCACTTGTGTGCGCTCATGTGTCCCCACGTGCACGTGTGTGCTCTTATGTGTCCCCAATTGCACGTGTGTGCTCTTATGTGTTCCCACGTGCACGTGTGTGCTCTTATGTGTCCCCACGTGCACGTGTGTGCTCTGATGTGTTCCCACGTGTACGTGTATGCTCTCATGTGTCCCCATGTGCACGTGCACGTGTACGTGTGTGCCTAATTCCTCGAAATCGGGAAGAGTGTGTCAAATGTCAATTTGGTATATGGCCATGAATACCCTGTACCCAACA
>JAULCD010211179.1:0-10588 GCA_032361085.1 Calliostoma canaliculatum
CCTATCCTGTAGTAATTTGTTTAATTTTTTTACTTTAACCTATTTAGCAATGTAAGGGTTAGGTCTTGTATACATCACAAGAGTCCATTGCTTTGTAAATCTTGTAGACTTTTCAGAAATCATTTGTTAATTTACACTCGAAAATCATCTATTTCTTGTAAGTCTTACATATTTGACAAAAATCTATAGTTTAAGTTTTGTATACTTAACAAAAAAATCATGTTTTACACATTATACACTTGATAACATCTATTTGCTTGAAATTTATATGCACTGGAAATCATTAATTTCTTGTAAATCCACAGACGCCACATTGGGGTTTAAAGGAGATGTTTTTCTTTTTTTGTAAACACCATGTATAACATCTCTGTTTGATATATGAATTTGAAGGGGCATTCTAATATAATCCATATTGTACATTGAACTGAAAGGTACATATTAATATTATCTAAATTACATACTAGAATGACCTATCATTCATATTCTTTGACAAGAAAGATCCCTTTCTTCATAACCCTTATAATGCTAATTCATTCCCTTGAAAACCTATTCATATTCCTATAATGCTAACACAGGCTATTGCAAGCCTACATTCATAAACCTTATAGTACTAATACATTCTATTGAAAACCTATTCAAAAACCTTGTATGCTAATGTATTTCTTTGGAAACTTATCCTGTAATAATATGAGCTCTTTTGAATGAATGTAGGTAAAAATACCAGATATTAACATTTTTCAGATATATTTAAGGAAAATACATTATAATAAGTAAACAATAGATGAAAACAATCACTTTTAGCTGTTAGATGTTAACCTCTAAAACACAGTGGATTTCATGTTATATTTTCTTTAAATAAGATATTTATTTAAGTTTGGCCACTTCTTCCTATTTTGTCACTTGTGCCATTTTGACCTGTGCCATTTTTACTGTGCCATTTTTACCATGCACCCTTTTAAACACATTATTGCAGGATAGGTTTTAAACAAATTATCACAGGGTACATTTTAAGAAAATTGTCAATAAGTTTTTAACTGATAATTTAAGTGTCAATCAATTATGAGCAAAAGGGTTAAGATTAAATAAACATTTGCTACATGTTCAAGTATTTTTCAAATAACTCCCAGAGGTAATTAAAGGTGATCCGTCAAAGTCAGATGTTTCTGAAATTCCAAACATGACAGAACCTGTATAATCCACTGTCATAGACTTCCATCCATCTTAATCATTGTCAGGCACCATCAGATCAGTTTCGCTGAGTATGTTCTGAATTGTCTGGTGAAGAGTTGCAAATCCTGTCTCAACTTCATCTTATGTACTTTAGAACCTGTCAACAAATATGTTCTGAATTATTTGGTGAAGAGATGCAAATCCTGTGTCAGTTTTATCTTATATACTTTAGAGCCTGTCAACAAGTGTTGAAATAGATGAATTGGCATCGAAATATATGACTTGTCATCAAAATATATAGAAATATATGACTTTGTGTCGAGTAAACAACTTGGCATCAAAATATACAATCTAGTGTCAAAATAATTGGACTTAGCATTGAAATAAACAACTTGGCATTGAAATATATGACTTGGCATTGAAATAAATGACTTGAAATCTAAATATACTACTTGGCATAGAAATAAACGAATTGGCATCGAAATAAATGACATGGAGTCTAAATATACCACTTGGCATCGAAATAAATGACTTGGCGTCAAATGACTGACTGTCTGCAGCTTTCCATAGTGACAATGTTGTATTGAATTAGCCGATTCTTTTTCTGGACACAGAAGACATCAAATTTCACCTCATCGCTACTGCCAAGACCAATTTTCGTTACCAAGCCAACCACAAGAAGAAGCGATAGATAACAGACTCCCATCCTAGTCTCCAATTAATTCCATTATTTTCATTCCAATGATATGTAACTCACATAAAATGACCTCACAGGCTATTTTGATTTGGATTTGGAGATAGGAGAACAAAATATTCAGAGATTGGAATTGAAGTATTTTTTTTGTTTCCAGGAATTTAATGAAATGTGATGTGAATGAATGTTTTAGAGAAATTTTGTTGGACTTCAAACTGTGACCACATTTTGCTTTTGAAAATCAATCTAATGTTAATTCCGAAGCACTGAATTATTTAGTCAGATTTCAAACTGTTATCTTGTGCTTTTTAACCCTTGCCAAGCTCAACATTTGTCTGTTACAATGTCCAAAATCCAGTCGAAATAAGCTGTTGAAAACCTATCCTGTCATACTGTGTTTATAAGAGCTCCAACAGGATCTCTTTTAAACACATTACCTTAAGAAAGATTTTTAACAGCGCAAGATATTCATAGTTTGATCCTAAAGTCAGTTCAATGCACTGTTCCTCAAAGCGATCTTAGGCAAAGGTGATCACATGTGCTCAAATATAGTAATGGCTTAGGACTGTTGTAGACATAGCTAGATCACTTTAGAACCGGATCCAATCAGCACCGGTTCTAAATTGATTTCTGTGGTACAACAGTCATAAATCTATAATAAGAAACAGCTCCACAGGACGTTATTTCAAAAATCACTTACAATCATCTAAACACTAATATCACTTTGAGGAACAGGGGCCAAAACCACTTGTGCTAAAGTAATTTTTGCTTCAAACTGTGACCACTTTGTGCTTTTACAGATACTAGCATAAATGTTAACCCTTAAAGCACAAAGTTATTAAGTCAAATTTCAAACTTTTTCCACCATGTGCTTTTGAAAAACAACCATATGTTAAATGCTGTTGCACTGAATTATTTAGTCAGACCTCAAACTGTGACCACCATGTAGATTTTTTTTTAAATAATCAACTGTTAACCCTGTGACAGCTGATTTAATGCTAGTATGACTTCAAACTGTGACCACCTTGTGCTTTTAAAACAATCAACTGTTAACGCTCAAAAAGCTGAACACAGCATTTGTTCATTTTAGCATTCAAACTTCAACCGAAACAGGCTGTGGAAAGCCTATCCTGTGATAATTTGTTCAAAAGAGCTCCTACAGGAGCTCTTTTAAACAAATTATCACAGAATAGGTTTTTAACAGCACACTGTGGTCACAGATTTAAAACTGGCTGAAATCAACTCAGCACTTTAAGGGTTACCACATTGACAGCTGAATTAATGCTAATAGGACTTCAAACTGTGGCCTACTTGTGCTTTTTAAAACCAAAAAACCAAAAGTCCGATGAGGCTAGATCAGGTGAGTAAGGTGGATAAAGTCCGATGAGGCTAGATCAGGTGAGTAAGGTGGATGAAGTCCGATGAGGCTAGATCAGGTGAGTAAGGTGGATAAAGTCCGATGAGGCTAGATCAGGTGAGTAAGGTGGATAAAGCCCGATGAGGCTAGATCAGGTGAGTAAGGTGGATGAAGCCCAATGAGGCTAGATCAGGTGAGTAAGGTGGATGAAGTCCGATGAGGCTAGATCAGGTGAGTAAGGTGGATGAAGTCTGATGAGGTTAGATCAGGTGAGTAAGGTGGATGAAGTCCGATGAGGCTAGATCAGGTGAGTAAGGTGGATGAAGTCTGATGAGGCTAGATCAGGTGAGTAAGGTGGATGAAGTCCGATGAGGCTAGATCAGGTGAGTAAGGTGGATGAGGCTAGATCAGGTGAGTAAGGTGGATGAAGTCTGATGAGGCTAGATCAGGTGAGTAAGGTGGATGAAGTCTGATGAGGCTAGATCAGGTGAGTAAGGTGGATGAGGCAGCACCTCAAATCAGAATTGGTGCCTTCAGAAAAGGCCACATGGGCTGTATGGACAGGAGCATTGTCTTGAAACAGTAGCACACCAGCTCTAAGCTTTTGCCTCGATAGCATTTCTTAGGTGGCACAGTTCTCATGCATAGTGCTCTTCATTAATAGTTTGGCCTGTTTCTTGGTAGTCAATTCGAATCACACCATCTGCATCCCAAAATACTGACACCATCACCTTGCCGGCATAAGAAACTTGCTTGAACTTTTGCGAAGCTGGAGAACCATTGTTTGCTCGGGATCTTTGACTCAGGTTCAAAGTGATGGATTCATGTTTTAACCTGAGTTACTAATCTCTGGATAAAACATCTTGATTGGCCTGGAAGCCAGAAGTCTCTTGTTGTTTGAACGTTAATTTTAGGTGCCTTTTTCAGTATAGCTGTATTGCCCAAGCGGCATTAAACAATAACTCACTCACTCACTCACTCAGTATAGCTGTTCTTGGACACATGTGTCTTGGAAGTTTTCACCTTCTTGAACTTCTATTCAGCTGACAACATTCTTGTACCCATTTTGCTAACAGCTTGCTCACCTGTAAACATGTGTCAAAATAGTGTGCACTGACCCAAACACTGATGTTTTGGCAACCTGTTGGACAGTCAAACATCTGTCTCCCAAGACCATTCGGTGCACAGTATTGACTTGTTCATCACTTGAGGATGTTGTTGGACATCCTGCCCGGAGTCATATTCAGTGCTTTCACTGCCACACTTAAATTTGGCTGCCCACTTCTTAACCCTTACCATAGGGCATTGTTTGTAAGAAGTTATCCTGAGTTGCGTGTCCAGGATTTTTTAAGGATTTCACCTAGATCCCATTTAGTGTCTCACTCAAAATCGCCACCTGTCTGTCCATGCGGCTCACAGAAATATCCGGGTCAGGCTAGCAGCCTGACCCGGATATTTCCGTGAGCCGCATGGTAAGGGTTAACAGTGGCATAGGAAGGGGAATCATCTCCAAGTGTTTTGATGTCTTTATAGATTTCCTTGGGTGATAGGTTATTTTTTTTACAAATACTTGATTACTGCATGAATTGATTTTTTTCCATTTAATGGTAGTATCCTACCCCACTTGACTTTCAAAAGCTGTGATTTGCAATTTTGTTAGGATTGATGATAGGATCTCATGTCAGTGGTAGTACTATCCAGTGACATCAAAAACTTGTGGTTACTGCTAATATTTTTGGGTGGGGCTTGGAACATTTTAAATGGCCCTCGTAGAAATAGACTCTGTCCTTCCGTCTATATATCCCCCCGTCCATCACGCCCGTTCATTTCCGGAGCAGAACCGTTTTATACATTGTCATGAAATTTTGAACGAACATCAAGCAAGTGGACAACTGGTGTCATTTGCTGTATTGGACTTTTTGAGAATTTTATTTCTGTCCATTTCCATGGAAACAATTTTGAACAGTCTCAAATGAAGGCGGGACAGGGTGGGGTGTGGTGGGGCAGGGTTCAAATGGATGACTCTATCTTCTCAGGTTTTTTTAATTTCAAACTGTGATCACCTGGGCCCCGTTCCTCAAAGCGATCTTAGTGTTGAGATGATCGTAAGTGATTTTGAAGCAATGTCCTGAAGAGCTGTTTCTTATCATAAGCTTTTGACTGTCGTAGCGTAGAAATCGATTTGGAACTGGTGCCGAATGGCACTGGTTCCAAAGCAATCTCTGCGCTATGACAGTCATAAGCCAATGTTACATTTTTAAAAGCACTAACGATCAACTTAGCCTAAAATTGCTTTTAGGAATATGGGCCTGTCCTGTGGTAATTTGTTTAAAAGAGCTCCTCTTTATCACCTTCAGGTAACTACTGTTTAATAGCTGCTAATTTCATTTGTCAGTTTCATTGTCTAAACATGTCATGCTGCCAGCACTTACAGGGTTAAGATAAGGGCTATCTGGGTTACAGCTCATTGGAATGAGCTGGTTGCTGGAGTTAATCGTACTGAACATAATGTTTACGATAATCCAACTGGATTTGTATTCACCTAGTATTGCCCACACGGAAACAAGTGCTAAAATAGTAGCATGTTGTTCACTCTTGCTGAAACCAAGCCCATTAAATATTGGTTTATGGACGTTAATTCAAATTTGCATTCATTTCACAAGTTTGCAAGGAGTGTAAAAACATACAGCAAAGCCTTTGATGGCAGTATCGAAGAACAATTTACCAAGAATCAATGTCAAGTCAATTGGTTGGCACCGAAACGAGATCATACTGCGTAAATAAGGCCACGCTAACTTTTGATATCCGTGCTTCAGCATAATCAGTGAATGTTAATATGGAATAATAGCCGTCATCATTTGCAAGACAATATGCTACGGAAACGGTGTTGGAATTGCATTAGTCCCAGGTAATCTGCATTCACAACCATTGTAAGACTGAGTATAGGCATGAGAAAATGTCAATACCTGCAAAATAAGAACCCACGAGCAAGAAGTATTGGTCATTGTTTTGAATAGGTTCTGTGGATGCGGATTTATGGAGGTCCTAACTTATGGATTATTTCATTACAGTAATTGATCTGCGAAATAGAGAGAAAGACGGCTGACCATTGTGTGTGGCTGCGCTACGTGCAACACTTGAAGTAAAATCAATTAACGAGAATATGATTGGAAAGCTAACCGTAGACTTGATTGAAAGGCTTTTGGCAATTTAGGATCCCATCAAGTAACCATTTAATCAAAGTTATTTTTGAAGGCTGAATAGGTAAAAAAATAATTGTTTGGGTCTTATTTTCATAAGTATTCATTTGGGAGAAATGAAAAATAATCAAAAATGTTGCTGGTTGTATTCGGGGATGGGAGTTTTTTGGGAATATATGATTTTATGTGGATTTATGAATGTCAGAGAAGCTCTTTTTAAATAGATTACCTCAGAATAGGTTTTCCAGTCAGATTTTGATATATTTAAAAAAAATATATTCCAATTTAGTTGTTCCCACTCCTGTATGATGAGAGTGACACATTTATCAATTTCATTATTCAAAGTCAAGTTGAATAACCGTCGCATGCTGTTAATAACCTATTCTGTGGTAATTTGTTTAAAAGAGCCCCTGTAGGGGCTCTTTTAAACAAATTACCACAGTATAGGTTTTCAATAGCTTATTTTGGTTGGGAGTGGCAAACTAAAACTGCAAATTTTGCTCTTAGCACTTAACACGTTAACTTTTCGATAGGTTGCTATCATCACTAATAAATCTGGAGATGATCTTCGAAAATAGAATTTTCAACAAAATAAACAAAGAGTTGTTTCTTTTTAGGTTTAGATGTAGGCATTAAAATATACTTGAAATAATCTTTGTTATAAAAGTTCATGACGAGTTAACAACAATGTAAGTTGCCGTTATACCCGAAATAAATTTGTAAAAGTTGAAACTATCTTAAACGACTTATCAGCAAAAGACACGTGATCCGTTTGATTTGTCTGGCTACACACACCTACACCAACAGGTAATCCAGCGTGGCAAAGTCACAACACATCAAAGAAAAACAAATTGCACATTTGTTGTTAGGTAAACAACGATCGCTGTCAGATACAACAAGAAGGTCACGTGGCACAATGACCACGTGACAAATGACCACTGACCAAAGGTGACAGGTAACTGGTCACAGAAGTATTAGGTTTAAGGGCGCTAGATTTAACCCTTTCATAACTGAATCGATTTTAGTCAAGACTTGACACTGCTCTTTTTGTACTGTGAAAGTCTATCCTGAGGTGATTTGTTTAAAAGAGCTCCTTTCAGGAGCTCTTTTAAACAAATGACCTCAGGATGATCTCCACAGTACCAGAAGGTGTATGCTTTCAGGATGGTATAAGAAGGTTCAGGCTTTTACAATTTCAACATGATAGGCTTTCAACAGCGTTAAGGTTTCTGACATCAAGTTTGACACGAACTTCAAAAGGGTTAACATAGGAGAACAACAATCGTTACTGTATCTCTAAGGGTTAAAACAAGATGATTGCCACTGTTTCGACCAGAAACAAAACTGCTCCTTTCAGAAGCTCTTTTAAACAAATTATTACAGAATAAACTTTTAACGGGGTTAGGGTTTATGGCATCAAAATTGACACGATCTTTATAAGGCTTAAACAAGATGATAAAAACTGCTTAAAAGTTTTCATTAAAATATAAAATTGCTTCTTAAGGGGATATTACGAACTACCACAGAATAACCTTTCAACAGGATAAAGATATTTTACCCAAAGTTAACACGAATTACAGAAGGCTTAAAACAAAACAATAACAACTGTTTAAATGTTTTTCATTAAAACATAACACAGCTCTTTCAGGAGATATTTTAAACGAACCTCAAAAGAATAGGCTTTCAACCGCGTTAAGGTTTTTGACACTAAAATAGACACGATCCCCAGAAGGCTTAAAACAAGATAATTAAAATCTGTTTAAAAGTTGTCATTAAAAACATAAAACTGCTCCTTCGGCAATATTTTAAACGAATTACCACAGGATAGGCTTTCAACAGCGTTAAGGTTTTTGACACTGAAATCAACATGTTGCCACGATCGCTCCAAGGGTTAAAACCGGACAATCACAGCGGCTTGACATTTCGATTAGAAATATAAAACTGACCTATGACCTTTAACCCTCGTTAATTCCCTGACCCCTCCTGTGACCCGTTGTGTGTGAAAGGTAATATGATATTTTGATAGACAGTCGTGCAACTGCCGTCCTTCAGTAAAGCTCCCACCGGATAATACATTATTAATATTGATGATAATGCGTCGTTGCCATGGGAACGTTAACGGACATTAATAAAAATCATCCTCAGGTCAAAAAGAAAACCTGTCACGATAAATTCTCCACTACCATGGTAATAAGGTATTTATGTGTGATCTATAGTCCCTGTGAAACTACTTTATGCTTGTATAAAGAAAAATAAACATATATCATTGCAAGAGAGATTGATAATTCCAAGACACGCTCTGTTTCAAAATTGATGTGAAAGACCTTTTTTGGCTTAAAAACCGTCAGAACAGGATTTTTAAATTACAATGTTTTGTTTATATGTGAAAAATAGCAATGCAATATAAATCTCTGTATGTATGTGTTACGTTGCAGATAAAGTGAATTTAATTATGTCTTAAGCTTGTACTGTAAATATATTGTGATATGACATCAAACTTCTTAATGGCACATCGTTAAATTTCAACTCACTCACTCACTCAATTATTCACTCACTCTTTATACGTCAAACTATGTACGTTTCTCTCCACATAAAACACTTGGGAAAAAGCTACACTTGCATTTGTGTTTTTACATACTTGTCCTATTTTAATGTCTCTTTTATCTTACCTAAACGCAATTGATTGATAGATTATGCATTATTGTTTCCATTCAGTTTTATTACTTTACTTACCAAATATATTTTAACCCTCAGAGTTAATCTCAGTGCTTAACACTGTGACTACCTAATGCTGTTGAAAACCTACCTGTGATAATTTGTTTAAAAGAGCTCCTCTCGGAGCTCTTTTAAACAAATTATTACAGGATAGGTTCCCTGACAGCAATTTGGACTCAGAAGCAGATAAATGTTGGCACTTTACGGGTTAACACTGAAGGTCAAAGGTCCCCTATTACTTTGTTTAGCAATATTGACAATTATGTGTAAGTTATTGACTGCATTCTAACCCCATAAAGGTTAAAGGCGATGCATTAAAGTTATTAACCCCTTAAGTGTGAACTCATTCGTTAAACCTTGGCCCCGTTTCTCAAAGTGATCTTAGACTAAGTTGATCGTAAGCGCTAAAATATAACATTGGCTTACGAATGTCGTAGCACATAGATCGCTTTGGAACCGGTGCAAGTATAAAGACTATGATACAAAAACCCAACTCCACAGGGCATTGTTTTAAAAAAAATCACTTATGATCATATTAACGCTAAGATCGTTTTGTTGAACGGGGCCTTGGAATTGACATCGTCTTATGTTATAGAAACCTATCAAACAGAAGGCATAACCCTGTAACTGATAATAAATTGAATAAATTGAAGACTAAAATAGACAAATATTGCCAGCAGTTAACATGATAAAATGACGAGTTTATCTTTTTCTTTTACAAACCAAACTCATTCACTTTGTAAATAAAATATGTGCAAAGCCTTCAAAATATTAAGAAAAAAAGGGAAAAAAACAAAAACAGAAACAAAACAAACAAAGTAAAACACACAACAAAACACAACAAAAAACATGTTGCGCGGGTAACCCATCCAGTTACAATTACATCCCCACATTGCTGAACTGATTGTCGTTATGTGGAATGCACGAGAATAAAGACGTATCCACGTTCATGACCCGACAACGTGTCGCCACATATCAACGTCGCCAACGCCGTAATTACATCGAAATATGAACACGTATGTTCCTTAGATCGCAATTCAATAATTAATCACGTGAAACAGACGCTGAGTTTCTCGTTACGTCTCTCCTGCTGAGCGTCTGTCTGTGTCGGGACAGTGCTGTCTGCGTCCTGTAGAGAATATGGACTTAATAATGAATGCCGTCGTAATCAAGGAATGAACAAGGGACTGATTAAATGTCGGGATATGTGTCACTTTGTGTCTGCAATCAATCACGAGATAAACTACCCTTTCAAGTTGAACATCTCGGGGCCCCGTTCCCCAAAGCGATCTTAGGCTAAGTTGATCGTAAATGCTAAATATAACGTTAACTTACGACTACCACAGCGCAGAATTCGATTTGGAACCGGTGCCATCCGGCCCCGGTTCCCAATCGATTTCTGCGCTGCGACAGTCGTAAGCCGATTATTATTAACCTGTAAACCGTCAGTGG
>JAULCD010211290.1:0-10587 GCA_032361085.1 Calliostoma canaliculatum
GAACATTTATCTTCGCGCTCTCGTTACGAGAGCGCTAAGATAAAAGTTAAGACGCCTTAGCCTTACGGGGGTTTTGTGGAACGGGGCCCTTTGGTTACGTCAGGTGGTAATTACATTTATGAAGAAGAAGCAGTCGCTCCGAGGAAATGTGAACATATTTAAAATATCTTGAGCTAACTTTACTACCTGAGAGGATTTAAAATCAATTATCTTGTTACAAAAAACTTCTGGAAAAGTGTTTACGTGTACTTAATTTGTTTTAATACACTCGGCGATCTAAGGATTTAACTGTGCAGCTGTTCATGGAATTTCATTTAACAAGCGTTAACTGTCGGTTTTTAAATACTGTTTAAGTCAATCACAATGGCTACTTTACCAATATCTTGAGGGGCGGTGTTGCTTTCTCCTACCCTTATTGTTTCATTTTGTATTCCATAAAATCTTTAATTAAAAAGAAAAAAATCACTAACACTCAAAACTCGGTTATTTCAACTTTCTGTCACGTTGTAAAATGATATTCAGTTGTTTTATTTATCAATTATCATTTAATTGTATTTCTAGATGACATAACAGCTTTAGGTAAATATTTACAATACAAAACAATAACAATAAAATATCTTAGATGAACACCAAACATTTGCATCTATAAATCAACAGAAGACTGAATATTGAGTTGTGTTGATGCAATAATATTACAATTTTTAGACTTAAATAAAAGATAGAGACCTTTTTCTTTGCAATCAGACAAAGTACCTAAATGCATGCTTAAAAAGAGTATTACATAATTACATTTGTCATCACGACTGTGTTAATGAAATTGTATGTCATTTACACAGTGGCAAACAAACATATGTCATATTTCGAATTACACAATCTGAAAAGCGTTAATATTTTATTACTTTGCGTGGGTAAGTCACTTGCTGTATTCGAACTTACACCCTCCGAGTCAGGCACCACCTCGCCAACCTAGTGGCTGAATGGTTAAATTGCTGGCATGCTCCGTGCTAACAAATTGGTGAGATCGAATCCCGCAAAAGGACTCAACAACGCAAAGTGATAGAATATTCACGTTTTCAGATAGTGTGATCCCAAATATAACATATGTTGCGCTTTATTAAATTTATCATTTTCAATTACAGAATAAACGATGTATCGGAAGCGTCTATTTCATTTACTGTGATTTGATTATGACAAGGTTATTATCTTCATCACTCACTATTATTGTCTGGGTCACAAAATAGTCAGATTGCGATGAACATAACCGCTGATATGAGAGCTACTCTACACAAAACATTGTTATTTCATGACTTTTCATTTGATGTATTGTCCCTGAGGTACGTAATTCGTATATTTATTGCTCTTCCATTTAACATACCACTGTGAAATAACAATAGATTAGTATTACACAATGGCGGCAAACTGCCCGGACTATTTTACTGAATCACATGATAATGAGGCTATAATTCAGCGATCGTGTTTTATCTACTTTGTCCCCAGCCGTGCCAGATCAAAACACGTTATATAATTTGCACTCTTGCGCTGGGTCGGCTCTTAGAATCGGGCACCATATTGCCAGCACTAAATATCCAACACAATAATTATTTCGCCACCAACACAATAATTAACAACTTATAGTTGAGGTGAGGTTAGGTTCAGGGTCCTGGGCCCCGTTCCTCAAAGCAATTTTAGGCTAAGTTGATCGTAAGTGCGAAAATATAAAATTTGCTTACGACTGTCGTTGCGCAGAAATCGATTTTTTGCACTACGATAGTCGTAAGTGTATGATAAGAAACAACTCCACATGACATTGTTTCACAAATGACTTACAATCCTCTTAACACTAAGGCCGCTTTGAGGAACGGGGCCTTGTTCTACAAAGTTATCCTCAGCTAAGAATGATCTTCTTCAATAATAAACACTGATTTTTTAACCAAGCACGGCTTCGTTTATTGAAGCTCTTGTAAGGCTAAGATGTACCTAGAACGCTAAGATTAAAGTTAAGACATCTCAGCTTCATAAGAACTTTGTGGAACAATACCTTGTTTTTCCCAGCTTTTAAATTATGCAGATAACAAATAGAATGTGACATTTCTTGTCACATACCATGTTTATCTCCCACCATAATGAAGGAAATATACATTACATGGGACATATAGACATGTCTATTTCACGAGATGAGATAAACACGACATTTAACAAGAAAAGACATTTCAACCATTTTGGAAATGAAGTAATACGTCTTGACTAGCACAAAGAGTTTTTTTAGTGTAGGTTTGTGTGCGGGGAAAAGAAACAAGTAATTTATATTGAGATAAATCAAAAACAGCGTTAATAAATGGCCGACACGAGATTCTCCGTGGTCTACTTGTACACATAAACAGCTATTAGTTCCTGGTCTGGTCACAGATAATAGTTGTAAGTTGTCTCCCCTTGCTTCTTTATCGCTGACAATGGATTTGCAACGAGTCCTAACTGGATTACCCCTACAGGAAGAATCTCTCATGTGTGTAGTCAGTTATCTCCCCTTACTCGTTTATCACTGATTTGAAGTTAATCTCAACTGGATAAATCATCCGTGTGGAATAATCAGCTATATTTTATAGTGAGACTTAACCCTCTGAGTGCCAAGTTTAAAATTTGTCCGTTTAAATGTCTAAATTTCAGTCTAAATAGGCTGTTGAAAACCTATCTGTAGTGTTCAACAGATGTTTATTGTAATGTAATGAGTCCTAATTAGTTGTCCTGTCTATGTAACCGGAAGTGATGTCACCCTGTATGTGTCCCGGGTTATTCTGTGTATAAACGTCCAGCTGGTCACACGTGTTTGTGTTGTCTCTGTCCTGTCATGTGCTAGTCCTGGGGGCTAGTGAATGAGTTGCACAAGAAGTATATGAAGTGCTAAACGTTACACTATCCTGTGACGATTTGTTTAATAGAGCTCCTCTCGGAGCTCTTTTAAACAAATCGTCACAGGATAGGTTTTCAATAGCACTAGGTTGTCACGGTTTTAAGTCCTAAAATGAGTTTGACACTCAAATGGTTAACTGGTTCTACAGACACAGCGGGGAGCAATTCCAGGTTTGGAACTGATATGGTGGGGACTTGGTAATGGCAGACTGAACACTGAAAATAAAGGAAGAAAATTAATTTTATTAGAAGAAGCGATTCAAAACAACAGTAATTTGAGCAAGTATAGTTCTGCTTGACTGGATGGGTCAGTCGGGTTTGATACATTTTTGACACTTGTACAATTACACAAGCAAAATCTTCATTCTAAGCCGGTAATTAAGACGCAGTTATTTCAAAGAAATGAACGGATTCTTATTTACTACCTCTTCATTATGTTCTTATTGTCAAATATAAATACATGTTTTCAGAATATATCATTTGAAATGTTTTACTTTCATTTGAATACAGTGATGAAGGGGTAAGAAATAGCCCAGAAATGTCTTGTTTACAATGAAAGAAGCAGTCCAAAATGTTTTATGTTATAAAAATATCTGAAATGGACAAACACGGCAGCATCACTCATGTACACCAGCCAGTTCCAATAGTTTATGAGTCTCACATCAAAATGATCTTAACAAATAAAAGTTGCATAAAAGTGAGCCATCCTAGGGCAGGGCATGCTCACTCTTCGCGAACACCAGATGCCATCACTGAATTTCGGTGGTTCATGCACATAGCTTCTATACTTATACTGCCATAATGTCCAATGGAATCTGTCTTCACAGATAACGATTATGATTATTCTCTGGGGTTGATGTTTTTATTTTCAAATAGCACAAGATGATCACACTTTAAAATTCTACCAACCCTAGTACTTAAAGAGTTAATAAAACCATTTTATTCTCAGAATGCTGAATTTAGTAAGACAATTAACTAAAAGTAGCTTTATGTGTTGCAGCCTATCCTTTGGTGCTATTTTGAACTTACTACGGGATAGGTTTTAAAAGACCCCCATAATATAAGCTTATTTTAAACTAAAGAGGAAGTGTTGTGCAACACGCACTTTAAGATTAAAGGTTCAGTGCCAGTATGTTATTAAAGTATTTTTAAAAACACATTGTGGGTTTTATATTTGCCAGTATGTCATAAACTATTTAACCGGCCCACACGTTCAGGTTTACAGAGGACAGAATCGTTTTAAACTGTACACGTTCCAAACAAAACCGACACAGTTTACAACAATTTTTGGGCATTTGTAAATCTAAACCACTGGCACGGAAAAGGTGGTTTACGAGGTCGTACGTTTACGACGGATTTGTGACACGACGGCCAGGCGAACTGCACTGTCATTGGCTTCCACAACCTAGGTCTAGCTTACAGCAGATTTCCTAGATAAATACATTAAACTTGATGAGGATGTGACATTGGTAGGGAATCTGAATAGTGTTCAATATGAAACGCTAACGCCAGAAAATTATCTAAATTCCGTATATGTATTTTACAGATTCCAATGGACATTGCGGCAATATAAGTATAGAAGAAGAAAAGCGCCATGTAGGAATCACTGAATTTCAGTGAAGACATCTGATGTTCGCGAATATGCGCATGGCCTGCCCTAATAGTAGCACCCGTCATATACACAGCCCTTTATTGTTATACTGAGCAAATAGGTAGAGTTTTTCACATGCTGAAATTATTGTCAACTGTGCACTCTTTTACCTTTAAAGCACTTATGGTGTTTGTGTCCTCTTTGCAAGTATAAAAACTGTTGTACACTAAATGTTATTCAAATACTGAACTCATTGGCCGAGTGCTAGAGACTTCTTTTACAAGTTAATTCGGTGTGGCGATGAGAGTGAATACAAAACATAGAAGAACATTGAAGGTTTGCTTGTGTTAACATAAAATCAACCTGGGTTCCGTGTTTCAAAGCCATCGTAAAAATTAGGTCAGCCACTGTCTCCAGATGATATATAAGTCGACTTTTATTATTATACTTTTAAGCACTTAAATGTTTTGCACATAATTCTTTGTTTATTATATCATAGTACTTTTGACCTTATGTGTCGGGTGCCGTTTGACAAACATCGTTCACTTATGACGACGTAAACCACATCACCGAGTCAGTGAGTTCGATGTACAGATGCCAAAATTTGTTATAAACTGTGTATTTGTGAAGAAATGTTGGATTTTGTTTCCTAATACACAGCTTACAACTATGTTTGGCTTTTGTAAGCTAATCCATATGCCGAGTGACATGGTTTATTACGTCGTAAATTTACGGTAACCAGGGTCCCGTTCCTCAAGGCGATATTAGGCTGAGTTGATTATAAGTGTTAAAATACGGCAATGGCTTACGATTGTCGTAGCACAGAGATCGCTTTGGAACGATGCCATTCGGCACCGGTTCCAATCGATCTTTACACTACGACAGTCGTAAGTCTATTATAAGAAACAATTAGAAAAACAATGTTTCAAGAATCGCTTAAGATCAACTTAGTTTAAGATCGCTTTGAGAAACGAGGCCCAGGTTCCCTTATGCACTTAAGATAACTAGTGTATTGTTTTGATATATATTTTCTCACATGTCGTAGAAAAAAAAACACTTTTTATGACAACGCACTGGTCAATGTAATACAACAAGTGGGAAAGTAGCAGGCTTGGTTGTGAATGTCTTGTTTATTATCAATAAAAACCTTGATTACAATTCCAAGAATTTGCAGTGTCAGGAATGGCGAAGGAAGGGCGAGTTTAGGAGTGTTATATAGTTTTTGAAGAGCATCTATATTTACCTTATTCCTCATTTAGGTTGTAAATTTCCATAACCACAGAATGCATCCTGTTGACACAGTTGGATTCTTTGAGCATATTACACAAAAACTCATCCTACAGGTTTAGCATGTTAAAGAGCAAAGCATATGTTGTTTGATGTACATGTCTTGTTTGATAACATGATCAGTACTGCGTTAAGACGTGTGACTACTTTCAGATGTTGCTTGAAAGTAATCGTGGCAGAAGGTAGAAGCAATTTTCTTTTTCCTTTTTACAAAAAATCTCCCAAACGCGAAATTCCCAGAAATAAGAAAAAAAATTGCAAATGGTCTGTCGTAAATAAATCTATACATACCACATTGATATTTTATCGTAACTTTACAATATCCCCAAATAAAATGTTAAAATTTTGGTCAGTGATTTGTGTGTTTAAAACACAACTACTTCAAACACCCTCCGACGTAACAAAGCGTTTTCTCCGGGGCAATGATTTTAGTGTACACATGTCAAAAGTGTTGTAAACTGTGCACATTCAAAAGAAAAATCAGACCACTGATATAGTGTATTGTGGAGGGTTGTTTTTACACACTACACAACTGCTAAAGGTATGGCTGAAGTTGTTAAAACTATTTTTATACTCAAAATGTGTGATTTTGTTCACTTCTGTACACAACATCGTTATCAGGTTGAAACAAACAAAAACACACTTGTAAGTCAAAAGAGCTTTGGCTTAAATTAGTTGACGTTGAACATGTAGCAAAGGATGCATGTTTTATAATACTGTTGAATCTGTGTTAAAATCGACATATAAAAGTTGTTTTCTCGTGTTATCAATATTAGTCGAAACCTCTCAGAGAACCATCGTATATTAATGCCAGTACATGCGTTCTTAACAGTGCTACACAATGTTAGCATTATTAACATGACAATATTGTAAATTATTCGAAATATCACGACAATTTTCATTTTAAACAAACCACTTTTGATGGTGAAGCCAATGTGAATGTTACAGGAGGAGTGCAGTTACAGGAGGAATGCAGTTACAGAAGGAGTGCAGTTACAGAAGGAGTGCAGTTACAGAAAGAGTGCAGTTACAGGAGGAGTGCAGTTACAGAAGGAGTGCAGTTACAGAAGGAGTGCAGTTACAGGAGGAGTGAAGTTACAGGAGGAGTGAAGTTACAGGAGGAGTGCAGTTACAGAAGGAGTACAGTTACAGAATGAGTACAGTTAAATAAGGAGTACAGTTACAGGAGGAGTGCAGTTACAGGAGGAGTGCAGTTACAGGAGGAATGCAGTTACAGAAGGAGTGCAGTTACAGAAGGAGTGCAGTTACAGGAGGAGCGCAGTTACAGGAGGAGCGCAGTTACAGGAGGAGTGCAGTTACAGGAGGAGTGCAGTTACAGGAGGAGTGCAGTTACAGAAGGAGCGCAGTTACAGAAGGAGTGCAGTTACAGGAGGAGCGCAGTTACAGAAGGAGTGCAGTTACAGGAGGAGTGCAGTTACAGTTACAGTTAGGTGCAACATGTTATACCCAGTCATGTCAGATCACACGATGTTAACCCTTTGATTGCCAAGCTCAACATTTGTCATTTTATCTTTCAAATTCAAATTCAAAAGGCTGTTTAAACACATATTCATATAATTTGCCATATTATGACAGTATAGCTTTCAACAGTACAATGTAGTCACAGTTTGAAATGCTAGTAAAATCAATTCGTCACTCAAAGGGTTGAACTCTGAAGCAATTGTAAGGAATGAATTAATTTAAGTACATGTATGTAGTGTATGTGTTGAGTTCTTCGTTATAAGTGCTGCATGTTTTCTCTGTGACATAGCCGTACAGATCCAACTAGTACACTATGACATGCAGCACCATTACATAGCTTCTTTCTGACAGCTTAGCATCAATCTCAAGGTGCCTTTCCACAAAGCTGTCGTAAATATACGACGTTGTCAACCATGTTACTGGGCCAACGGGTTGTGTTACTAAACGCTTAATAATCGTTGTTAATTGGAACATTTCCACAAAAAAAATCCTTTGAAAAGTACCCAATTTACAGCAATTTTTGACATTTGTAAAGTTAACCTTAGCCCCGGTATATGACTAATGACGTCGTAATTTTACAATGACTTTATAAAACGGCACCAAATCTGGAGGACTGTTCTACAGAGTGTGGGGATAGAGAACAAAGCATTGTACATTGTATACTCCTTGTTTACAAAATATGTGTAACTGCTTCATGTGAGATCGCCTTAAAATACGATTAAGATTAATGTTCCTTGATGTCCAAGGTTCCTTTCTTCGAACGATCTTACAGGCTAAGTTGATCGTAAGTGCTAAAATATAGCATTGGCTTACCATTCTGCACCATTTCCAAATAGATTTCTTCACTATAACAGTCATTTCCTGTGATAAGAAAAAACTCCACAGGACATTGTTTCAAAAATCACTTACGACCATCTTAACACTAAGATCGCTTTGAGGGAACAGGGGCATGGAAACTCAATTTCAAGCAAGGAAACCGTCAGAAAAAAATTAACCTCAGCCCTTCAGTATTTCCATCCTTATGTTTTTTATATTAAAACTGATATGTCTAAAACATTACCAAATTAACATATTGTCTAACTTACTTTTAAGACAACTCATTCTCCCTGAATCCCACTAAGTAAGCTAGTGGATTGTTTGTGGGTAAATAACCTCCTTTAGTGTATGTAAAGCGCGTATAACATAGTACAAAACAAAAAGCGTTTATGTCAATACATTTAAGACTAATTACATTTTAAGCAGAAACTAAACAAATACACCTTTTATGATCATTACACAAAATGCACTTTGTTCTCGTTTTGTGTCGTTGAACGAGTTTGTAACACATAACTAACAACATAAACATTAAATACAAGAAGAAAAATGTAATTCTGTTTTTTTATAAAAATATAGTAATATCAGGCCCTCTTCATTCAAAACGACCTTAGTGTTAAGATGATCGTAAGTAATTTTTGACACAAAGTGCTGTGGAGTTGTAACTTGTGCTTGTAACTGTAGTGGCGCAGCAATCGATTCAAACCTGATGCCGAATGGCACCGGTTCTAAAGCAATATTTGCGCTATGACAGTCGTGAGCTAATATCATATAGCCTAAAATCGCTTCGAGAAACGGAGCCCTGAGCTAATGGATTTGGTAATCAAATGCCCAAATCGATATACTCTGTGCACTTTCCAAAGACAAACAAGGCCCATGGGTATAATTAATAACTTTAAAAAACTGTGCACTTTTAAACAACTACCACTCAGCCTACGGGCTAAGATAAAACATGTCAAAATCGTCGTAAGCTGTGCATTCCATCACCACCTCAACTAAAACAACTAAAAGAACTAAAACAACATCAAAACAAGGTTTGGTTTGCGAATATCAAACTCGTTGAAAACAGTTTGCAACGATTTTGGCATTTGTAAACTAAACCCGCTGACCTAGTGCCCTGAGTGATCGTGCGAACACATTAAATACAACTGAGTCGGCAGTGTGGTATCCTCCGTGAGTGGGAGCCTCCGGAGTAACGTGGAGAAGAGCATGTTGTTGAGCTTATCAACGAAAATCAATAGGTCCACCCAGCACTTTCTGTTTTACTCTTAACGTGATAAAAAAAAAGAATTTCTTGCTCATAATCTGTACACTGCTGGAGTAGTCATGCTAACTGAGCGTGGTGTGTAAATACACTACACAAGAAAGAAATGTATAAAAATTATTCCATAGGAAATTTTATCAAACCAATGGAAATCCACTGAATAATTTCTATAATGCCCTGAAGATGCACACTTGACAAAAAACTTGTAAATGTGTAGTACAAACCTACTAACATTGGCAAAGACGTATACAAATTGTTCAGCGCATTTCCATTGGTTTGATGTGATTTCCTTTGGAATTTCTCATCAAACCAATGGAAGTCCGCTAATAATTTCTAATTTGTTTTCCGGTGCTAAAACCTAAAATTAAAAAAATGTGAATACGCATTCAAGCTGTCTTACATATGCATATACAATGTATGAGAGTTCGGCATCCATTTCAGCAATGACAAACCTGTTGTATGTGCATTGACTGTTATGTTTTAATATCGCCTAGGTTTAGTAAGTACGAGCTGCTTTTCGGAGGCTGCACATATCCACACATTACCTGGACCAATGGGTTCGGTTTCAAAATGCCAAAATTGCTTTAAACTACTCTTTTTTTAAAAAACCAAATAAATGGTTTAGTTTAATGGTTTATCTTTATTAATCCAGACTGAAATTTCCATTACATTCCTATACATATATATACATGTATTGGAATTTATTACAATATCAGTCTGGATTATCATGGATGACTTTCCAAATATGGAAACTGCTGTAAATTGTGCACTTTTCACATTAAAGAACAGTGCAAAATTTACAATAAATTTGATCCAGTGAAGATGTTTTTCTTCTTTCTGATCAATTAAGATCCGCAATTTTTTATAACAAAACTACATTAACTTACCCCCTTTATCAGCATTTTAATGGTAAGTGAATTAAGGTTCAACACAGCGTTCAACAATATTTCAGTTATCTCACAGCGGTCAGATTTACGTCGAGCGAAGCTTTGTGCAACCTGCAAGTCGGACCCCACTCGGACGCAATATACTGATTCCTAGCCAACCAGTCCTTAACACAAGCGTTAGAGTGCAACTATCATAATACTATTTGATCCGACGCAACTAAGGCTTGAACCATGCACTCAGGTCTTCGAGCAGTCCTTTTCCCTGGAAAGAAATATATATAAATTATTAAGCGGAATTCCATTGGTTTAATGAGATTTCCATAGGAAATCTCATTAAACCAATGAAAATCCGCTTA
>JAULCD010211401.1:0-10587 GCA_032361085.1 Calliostoma canaliculatum
GGAAAAAAATATTTCGATAAAAAAAATTAATTCTCGACCGACCTACCCTAAATTTTAAAGACAAGTAATCGGAACCATAATAAAAATTTTATTTGGCCTAAGCTGTGAAACAAAAAAACAAACAAGATGCACATGCACACTGAAACAAAATGCATGCGTCTCGATGTGGCTGCATGTTTGTACCAATTTAAAGATGCCAATACGCAACAGAGAAACTATTGAAGTCCTAAATTTAGGTTTAAGTACATTAAAGTCTCAAAAACTCTCTAAGGCCCAAAAAAATAAGTGTTGTGGTTCCGATTATATGTCTGCAAAATTTAGGGTCGGTCAGTCGGGAATTTTATTTTTTTCTACTGACGACTAACGCCCTGAGTGACGGACTCAATTATGTGCGCAACTAATGAAGGGTTTTCTTCTACAGAAGCATATTAGGACATTTTATATTTATACATATTATTTCAAAAATGCAAGATAGTATCTTGAATTTTCAAGATACATGTAGTACCTTGAATTTTTTATGTGGCCCTTATAGGCTTCCATAGTTTTTAGACTTTACATAACTAGGTTTAAAGATACTATGTAGAATTATCAAGATAATGATTGTTTTCACGTGGCCCTAATAAGTTTCCATAGTTTTCAGACTTTACCTAACTATGTTTCAACATACTATCTTAAATTATTAAGATATTATCCTAAATTTTCAAGATATTATCTAAAATTTTCAAGATATTATCTAAAATTTTCAAGATACCATCTTGAATTTTCAAGATAATAATCTTTTTTAACGTGGCCCTAATAGGTTTCTGTAGTTTTCAAACTTTACGTAACTATGTTTTAAGATAGTATATTGAATTTTCAGGATATCATCTTGAAAATTCAAGATACTATTCTAAATTATCAAGATTATAATTTTTTTTATTTCACGTGACCCCAATAGGCTTCCGTAGTTATCAGATTTTACATAGCTATGTTTCAAGACAGTATCTTCAATTTTTAAGATATTATCTTAATTTTTTAAGATATTCTCTTAATTTTTTAAAGATATTATCTTGAATTTTCAAAATAATAAAAAAAATAATTCAGAACTTGAATTTTCAAGATACCATCTTGAATTTTCAAGATACTTTCTTGAATTTTGAAATAAGGCCAAAAATAAAAACAATTATGGTTCCGATTACCCGACTTTGCCTACATCATAGGTGTCGACCCTAACCTTTTTATTATCATAATGACAAAAAAATAACATATCATCTACTGCAGCTGAAAACTATTTGATCTTATTAACTCTTGAAGTGCTGAGCACAACATTTGATCATTTTAGTGTTCAACTTCCAGCTGATACAGGCTGTTAAAAACCTATACCCTGTGGTAATTTGTTTGCTAGAGCTCTTTCAAACCCAAGTATCGCAGGATAGGTTTTCAACAGCACACGCGGGTCTCAGTATTGTGTCTTACTAAAAAGTAGCTTGGCACTAAAAAGGGTTAACAGCCATGAGACAAATATACTGACAAATCAACATACTGAAATGAACCTGTCACTTAGGATGCTAGGGTTAAACATTTGAAGAGGCAACGAGCCGCATTCAATAAATAAGTCTCATGCTGCAAACTTTAGAAATCTATATGTACTAAATTTACTTAACCCTTAAAGTGATGAGCAAGAATTAGTAATATCTAAAACTGGGATTACCTTCTGCTGTTGAAAACCTATCCTGTGGTAATTTGTTTTAGAGGGCTCCTAAGGAGCTTTTTCAAACAAATTACTACAGGATGGGTTTTTAACAGTGTATTCAGATTAAAATTTTGAACACTGAAATTGACAAGTAATGTCGTTAGCACTTAAAGGGTTAAAAAGTCAATCTGCAACTCACTCTCCTGCTGCTACAAGTTTTGCTTTCTCGTCCATTTTCTTTATCTTTGGCCGACCTGGCTTCATTTTGAGAGGACTTGTTGGGGCCACAGCTCCTGTCTTTGTTCCCGTCGACATAAAGTGAGCGAACAGTTCAGTTTGTTGCAACAAGAAATCAAACCGATTGCTTCTGTCATTTTGCTGAAAGAAGTAATGTTTGTTTTATTTTAGTGAGTGAGTGAGTGAGTTATTGTTTTACGCCGTTTGGGCAATATTGCAGCTATTAACGGCGATGTTTTATTTTAAAATTTGACATGTTATTTATGAGTTCAGAAATGAAACCTCATATCTAAGAAAAAAAAGAAATCAAAGCAGGCAATTAAAAGAACTAAATTTACCACTTTTGTTTGAGTACACGGAGGAGCAACTTTTAATTCAACAATTGTTTTAATACTGTAATCACACAATCTTTGACATCACCATTCAAAGTTGAAACTGAATAATAGGATAATCTTCGTTCTCACCATTCAAACTTTAAACTGAATGATACAAAAAACTTGATCATAACCATTAAAAAAAAATCTTACAGGACAACTAAAGTAAATAAAATCAGAAATAATTTTTTATTCATTTATTTTTTTAACTTCATTTTTTATTTCTGTATACCCATGTTTACAAAAAGAGTCCTAAAGCCATGGAGACAGTGAGCCATTGATGACCAAACATGATGTTGCATTTTTATACAGGATGTTGAACCTTTTCTTGATAGCTTTGCCAAAACCAAAGAAAGACAATGTTTTGTTAATAAAGTTCAAAGCCACAGAATCGAAGGCCTTTCAAAATCTACAAGAAATAACATGCCAGGAACACTACGAGATTCAGATAATTCATTAAATCGTAAATCAATCGTATGTTGTCTAAATCTGAAATGTATTGTCACAGGGAGTTACTTCGATGTATCTATTTGGGAGTCCCTGGGACCCGCAACTTAAAACTTTAGAGGTTCCAGGCTGTAATTTGAGGGTCCCACTCTGACAGATTCATTAAAGTATTTTCAGAATTCTAGTGTATCTTTTCTGGTACTGAGACTGGTAATTGCAAACGATGTCAGTTTAATGGTTAACACTCTAAAAGCCAGCAAGAACAGATTTTTTAGTTGCGTCCCCATGGGATGCACATGTTAGTATTTTTGCATCCTTGTCAAATTTTATACATGTGGAACCAAAAATTCTGTACAGTTGACCAAACTTCTTAATTAAATCTCCTACTGCATCTTTATATTCTCAACCTTTAGTGCTAAATTGGAGTTATTATGAACTCTAACCATCTAATGTTGTTGAATACCTATCCTTTAGAATTCTTTTATATAAATCACTGCAGAAGTTTCTTAAAATTTAATATTTCATCTTGCAACAAAAAAAACTGCCAGATAAATGTTAGATATTTCTTTACACCATGTTAAGTCTTCAATTGAAAGTCTGTGCAAAGTCATAAATTTATTTTACTTAAGGGTGAAAAGTAATGTGTGAAATTGGCAAGTAATGTGTGAAGGTTGGAAAGTAATGTGTGACAAGTTTCAGAGATTTACCTCGACGTCCCTGGGACTCACAACTTAGCATTTGAAGGGTCCCAGGCTATAATGTTGGGTTCCCACTCTGAATGGGCTTCCTTGAAGTATTTTCAAATTTCTAATATATATTTTTTGGTTCAAGAGACTGCCACTGGTAACTGGAAATGGTGTCATTGTATTAGTTGAGACTAAGTCAGACAGATCTAAACGACAGCAAGAACACTGATATTTTTGGTTGCATTCCTCGGACACACACATAAATGTGTTTGATTCCTTTGTCAAGTTTTATGCATGTGAGAAGCCGAATTTTTCGTCTGTTAAATCCGTGAGTTGGCAAGTAATGTTTGAGAAGTTAGTAAGTAATGTGTGAGAAGTTGGAGAGTAATGTGTAAGAAGTTGGTGAGTAATGTGCGATAAGATGGCGAGTAATGTGTGAGAAGTTGGCAAGTATTGTGTGAGAAGTTGGCGAGTAATGTGTGAGAAGTTGGTGAGGAATATGTGAGAAGTTGGCGAGTAATATCTGAGAAGTTGGCAAGTAACACATTTGGTTAACCTGTCTGTGACTTTTTGCACACACTGCTTGTCAGCACTACACCAAAGTGGCACTCACAATTTTCTCCTCAAATTCAACATTGTCTTCTCCCTTTTTTGGTGGAGATTTCAGCAAAACAGAAGGTCCAGGCATTGGCTGTAACAAAGAATTCATGTAAACTGTGTGGTTAAACAATCAGTCATCGTTTTATTTTAGAAATAATCCATCAATGATTAAAAGCAGTTATAAATATTTACTTGTTGGATATTTGGATCAGTTGCATAAGTAAAATATTAAGATTATTGTAATCATTATGTACACATCGATATTTATTTTTGAAAATAATTCGAAAAATTAACGATTGCAATTTGCAGTGAAAATATACGACAATTTATATTGACCGAAAACTGAACGACTGCTTGACTTTTCTTTCATCACACAAAAGAAAACACAAATGGAAATGTACTCCACAATATTCAACAGGAGAACCCAGTACTCACAGACTGATCCATTGGCTCTTCTTCAGATCCACTGTCTTGTTCTGGCTCTGAACCCGACATGTTTAGCTGTTTATTTATTAGAATCGACACAAATAAATTTCTTTCTCACTGTCGTCCGCAAAACCGGGTTTTGGCGGGTGAAAGTGTGCGATCTAGATGTCACATCTCGCGCACTTCGAGAACTCAAAATTGTTTAATAAATTAAATTAGCAAGTAAATCTCTGGTACTAAATTAATAATAAACACGTTTAATTTAAATATTTTTGTTTGTGATTTAGTAAAAAGATAAAAAGGTATACTTATTTCCGTAGTTGGCCGATACTTTACGATCATTAACGAGAGATAGCGAGGACTTGGGTTATTTCCCTTGGATGGCTTTGCCTTTGTTTCGTTCCTTCGGTGTACACTTGCACCAACCTAGACGACAGCGCCGAAACAAGATGTGTCAGTAATAGTATTAATGCATTGCCTAATTTGATCTTGTACAGTAAAATACAGATATAAGGGGCGAAACGGGTACAGGCCAAAACGGCTCCAATAAAACAAAAGAATCGGCAAACAAACATAATCTGCTGATCATATTTATTAGTAATAGTAGTTGTGTTAAGGTGGTGTTACATTAGTATTTTTACATTATCACTCATTGCAACATGGCAAAATACAGACAATATTGGGGTGATAATATACAGCAAAGCCAATATTACCCATACAAAAAGATAATCCTAATTATACAAAGTCCTTAAATCTTAGGGAAGCAAGAATCAAACTATGTACTGATTTGAAAATTGTGAGATTTATTTCACGCCATTGCTGAACATTAGGCCGTTCAAAACTGAGTTCAACACTGTTTAATTTTATTGTCAGTATTTGTCTATTCGCTCCATAATAATCAATGTCAGTAATAATTATCATTAAAACATAATCATTAAAAAATAATCAGTAAATTCTCCTCAAAGTGGAGCCATTTTGGCCAACTGGAGCAGTTTTGTCCAATTAATCTGGAGCCGTTCTGTATGCTGTAACACCTGTCTAATCATGGTGATTAAGTTTATCAATAAAAACAGATATGCTTTTTTTGAAACAATTTTCGTTTCCACTGGACTGTAATTCTTGTGTAGTTGTACACAATGTGAAAAAGAAAGTTTTGTTTTATTTTATCGTTTTGCAATAAATGAGTTTCTTTACAAATGTTTAATTTCACATTAGTTGTTTTAATTAACACTGAGATGGTTTTATTTCAGTAAATGTGACAATGCATACGTTTCTTTTATTCCATAAACTAAAACTTTGATTTTCCACCTAAAGTCTCCATAAAATATGTATCCTTAAGCTTGATTTAGTATGTTTTTGCAGTTTCAAGAGCATATGACCCCGTGGGGTACCCGGGCTAAAAATAGGTCCCAAGTACCTCTGCTTGTCGTACGAGGCGACTAAAAGAGACAGCCTGTTTGCCGTGGGCAGCGCACTGTAAAGGAAGGTAGTTCGGTGGTTGAGAGCGTTTGTTAGCCACAGTTCTGCATCACCCAACACATCACCTCGACCTAAACTTGGGGGCGGATAGCGCAGTGTTTAGCGTGCCGGACTTTGGAACAAGAGGTTTCGAATCCCGCACAGGGGGCTCGGCGTTATTCTCTGCGCTGGAAACATTTGAACACAGTGAGGACAGAATGCAATGCTGTGTAACACAGTAACACTCTTGGTTTGCAGGTACCAGTGGAAGTTCGCAGGTTGCACTGCATCACATAACCACACTGGTGATGCAGGATTTCCTCCTGTCGTAAACCCTGCCACCGCGATATAACTGTTTTGTTGTTGTTGTTTTTTTTAAATTATAGATAACGGCGTTAAACCATAACTCACTCACTCGACCCCAGCTTCAACTTGACAGGTGGTCAGGTTGGCCTGAGCTGATCAATCGGCTAGTCACGCCGAGCCCTTGGAGTTAACCCTCTTTTTTACTTTTTGCTATCCCTCATTTTTCTCAATGTTTAAACGGCTCTTCAAAAATATTGGTTAACAGTTCTTCTCTTTGTAACATCAATAAGGTAGTGGCTAAGGGCGATTCCTGGAGATGACAACTTTGGGAGTATATCAGTGCTGTATCCCTGGTGCCAGTCTGTTGGGGGCCCACAGACATTTGGCACCGCCCTTGTTGGCACTCCGTGGTGGGTGGGGACCGGCACTGATGAAACACATATCTTACCGCTATGGGTAAATCGACTGTACAACGGAAATGTGTTCAGTGGGATTTCTTATCTTCGGATGAGGGGTCTACCATCATCTACGATGACAACAACAACAACCAGAACAAAAACAACAACAACTGGTCAAGTTTCCTGGTTATGGAAGGAGACGCCACTGGCGATGAGCCACTTAAGCTCAATACTTCCACAATCGTAAAGGGTGTTAAAGGCATTGCTGGTTCTGTTAAGAACTTCACAAAACTTTGCTCTGGCTAACTTATTTATTGAAGTTAGCTCCAAACAACAATCACTTAATCTTTTAAAATATCTCAGTTAGCCGGAGTGGCCGTTCAGGTCACTCCCCATCGTTCGCTGAACTGTACTACTTAACTGTAAGAAAGGCAGAGATAGGTCTCATGTTTTAGCTGAGATGAAGGAGGAGAAATTGGTCTCTGAACTCTCTAGTCAAGGTATGATTGGCGTCAATCGTTTTACATTCAAGGATGGAAACAAGACTCTCCAATCAAACACTTATTTGACGGAGTTGGTTTCTCCTCTCCTCCTTCATCTATCAAAGCTGGATATTGTAACATCCAGGTGTAACTTTATGTTCCTACTCCTCTGGTATGTTACAAGAACCAAAAGTTTGGACATGGCTCTCGCGCATGTCGAAGTACTTATACATGGTCTGCCACATGTGTGGCGAACAGGACCATGAGAGCTCCACATGAGACAGAGCACCGAAATGCTCAAACTGCAAAGGCGCGCATTCAACAAAGTCAAAGCAATGCTCTTCCTACATTCATAAATAAAAAATCCTAAAACTAAAAACTGAAAACCACATCTTTTTAGCAGAGGCCCGTAAAAGAGTCCCTGGAACTGACCGTCCGACTTCTGCTGTGTGAGACCGAGTATACCTGGCTGACAGGCGACTAACCTCAAACTGACTGTCGACCAGCAAGATCATCAAAGCCAATTGTGGCGAAACAAACCACCACACTGACACCGCTACCAGCTTGCCAAACATCCTCCAAACCAATGTCAGGGTTCCCAAAGGCCAAAGGAACTATGTCGATCCTGCTAACAGGTTCGAGAGCCTAGAAGTCATGGAGGATGATAATTATCCTCCACCATCAGGCTCTCGGCCCAAATTCGCCAAAACGATCAGATAGGTCTCTGTCAAAGGGAGGGGGATCATGTGGGATTGCTCGCCTCCCCCTTGAATAATGTTTTAACCAATGTCTAAAACACTTTATTTTATAATCATTGCGTTAATACAGTTAATACAGTTTTAAAGCAAAACAATTGTTTCTTAGCTCGGAACTTTAATCCTACTGTTTTCTGTCTCCAAAAGGCACATTTAAAACCATCTGATAACATTTAGACGAGGCAGTTTACTATGTACAATGCCTTTTCCAATGAACCTGACAGCTAAAAGAGGCTCAGCCATCTTTGTCAGACAAGGCATTGTACATATTCAAGTTCTAAACTACAGGCTGTAGCTGTACAACTCGGCTTATTCAAAACAAAAACGAAATGTGCAAGATCCTAATGATCTCGTTCAACAGCTGCCTTAGCCATACATCCTTTATATTAGGCGATTTCAATAGTTATAACCCTTTGTGGGGTAGTAAATCCACTTACGATAAGGATAAAAATATGGAAGATTTTACAGCGCAAAATGATCTGTCATTATTTAATGATGGGTCTACACCCATCTTCAGGAATTTATACTGTAATAGATTTAACCATTGTGACCTGTCCTTGTTATAGGACTTTAGTTAGTTAGTACATGACAACATGTGCGGTACTGACCACTTTCCAGTGGTGTTAAAGCCAGTGGTAGCTTCCACCAAGAGTTATGTTCCTCGGTGGAAATTCACAGAGTCAGACTGGGCAACCTTTTCCAGCCTCTCTCGAATTAAATTAACTTATAAATAAGTTGAAACCAGCCTGCTCCCATTCAGGTGATTAGTGCTAAACTTCTTGATATTACCACAGATACCATTCCTAAAACCACGGCGAATCCATCGATTAACAAGCCTTGGTTTGAAGACGTTTGTCGTACAACTATTAAAGCCATGAAAAAAAGCTGAACGTAAGTTCAGCAAGCATCCAACTCCATGGAATTTAAACAACTTGCCAATCTAGAACTAAAGCTCAGCGAACAGTTCTTACACAAAATCATGAGTCTTGGCGAGTGTTTATTTTCAAAAATAACGTTTGAGTGCCCATCAGTAAAGTTTCGAACATGATAATAAAATTAAGGCCTAAGGTTGTAAAACCACCGTTCAACATCTTAAAAATGGTAATTGATCACTTCTAAATCAGACATTGCCAATAAGTTGACAGAAATTATATATGCACAAATTCATCTTCTGCCAACTACGTTCTTGTATTTCAGAGGCACCAAAAGCAACAGGAAAAAAAAAGAAAATCAATTTTGGACCTAACAACGAGGAAGATTATAATGAACTGTTTTCATTATCTGAGCTCCATACAGCTCTTTCTGAAGCCCATGATACAGCAACTGGTGAAATTCCACCATCATGGCACAATACTACAATTGTGCCAATTCCTAAACCTGGGAAAAATCACACTGCTTGTTATAATTATCGCCCAATAGCTAAAATTACATCTAATGTGGATTCCGTAAACAGTGCAGTACCGTCTCATCATCTCGTTTGCTTAGAATCTTTCATCAGAGATGCATTTACATGTATTAACAAGCAGCACGTTGTGTCTATCCTTTTTGAAATAGAAAAAAAAACACATGACACCTCGTGGAAGCATTGCCATGAATTCAACGCGATTGGCACTGACAGAATATATCGTTAAAGTGTTGGAATGACTTCAAGAGGGCGTCCACATTTGGCCATCTTGTGCTGAAAACCATTTTTGTGGCAGTGTTTTAAAAAGCTTCTGCAAACAAATTATCACAAGACAAATTGGATTCAAATTGATTTGAATGTATTTAGTCAATAGGAAAGGGAAGTGAAGTTATTACAAATCAGACGACAGTATTTAAGTTTTTTTCTCTCAATGTGGCATGTATATTGCAGAAGGAAAGCTTTCATATCCAACATGGCTGTGTGAGGCATTGGGACCTGCGATCTTCTGTTGGTACCTTCTCAATCTTCTCACTGCATGCAAAATGCCTTTTAACACAGATAATTAAATTGAGCATTAAAGCCTGATTCGAACCCTCTTCTGCCTGATCACGTTAGACATTGTATATTATATTAAATGGATACTTTAGTAACATAAACGTTACTAAAGGGCTAATATTTACACATTGTGTATTACACTGAACTGGACATCTAATGGACTAAGCACTTTAAGGGTTAATTCCTGCGGCTCCACAAGGAAATTAGATTTAGCCAGCTCCCTCTATTTAGCACAGTGAGAAGTTGTCATCACTGTTTCCATTCACAACACGACTCACAACGGAGTAATTACACCAGTGTCGTTGTTGATGGCGTCGCTTGGTCGCCACACCGTCACCTGCACAGCCGACGCCACCAACGTCTCCCATCTGCAATTTTTGTCAGTTGTCATGGATACAGAAATCTGCTAAGGAAAGACTGTAGTTTGAATTTGTTGTGTGTTAACCCTCACACTGCCAAGCTAAACATTTGTCCATTCCAATATCCAAATTTCAGTGTGAGCAGGCTGTTAAAAAGTTATCACAGGATTAGATTTCAACAGGGCTAGGTTGTCACTGTTTTAAACTGTACACAAGTCAGACTGGCACTCTAAGGGTTAAGGATTGGTTTGTGTTTACGAGCTCTATACAGCTCTATACGCTCATGTGAGAGTTTCATCTACGTGGGCGGTGTTACCAGATTTTTGGTCTTGGAACAAGATACACTGAGAGAATGCACTAGAAAAAAAAATATAGAAATTATTTAGCGGTTTTTTATTGGTTTGATGAGATTTCCGCAGGAAATCTC
>JAULCD010211512.1:0-10586 GCA_032361085.1 Calliostoma canaliculatum
CCTTTAGCTGATAAAAACCTCGCCTGTGATCATGTGGTTAAAAGAGCTCCTTACAGGAGCTCTTTTAAACAAATGATCACAGGATAAATATTCAATAAAGGATAAGTATTTCCAGATTAAGACATTGCACACAGAAGACACCACCAACATTTCAAGGGTTAAGCAGATTTTTCATAAATGCTAAAAAACAAAGACGACAGTGTAAATTTAAGTTTCGGAGCGAGGTGCATAAAGATCAAAGAGTGGGGTCCGAAAGCCACAAAGAAAACACAGAAGTGTTAAATACTTCTTGCATCCGACAGTCTGATCAATATGGCCGCCACTGAAAGGTGGTCAGAACCGACCGATCCGCGATCAATATGCCATTGAACTGCAGGTCCTAATTCCACAGACTGTGAAAAAGTTGCCAAGTTATACAGACGGGTGACTTGGCAGAGTGCCCTGCTGTTTATAGTGACTGTGAAAGGAGATGGCATTTAATAAAACCCAGTTACACAATCGAACAAGATTACACATGAATGACATTTGTAACCGAGACTGTTTGAAACCGAGACGATTAAAAACCTATACTGTGATAAAAGCTCTTATTGGGATAGATTTTCAACAACGCAAGGTGGTGACAGTTTCAAATAGTGAGTTAGTTAGTTCACTTACAGGGGAAGGTTTTCAACAACGCAAGGTGGTGACAGTTTCAAATAGTGAGTTAGTTAGTTCACGTACAGGGGAAGGTTTTTAACAGCACAGGGTGGTGACAGTTTCAAATAGTGAGTTAGTTCACATTATCAGTATTTCAGTTATGTTGCAGCAATGTAGCTGTGCAACCTGAGTCTTGGCTAGTAATGACAAACCAAGGATAATACGGAAACATTGCACCCTGTCCTCATCATTTGTGTTTGTGCTAGCCTATGAACATACTACGTCACCGTTGAATAATGAACTCATAATATACTTGGACCTATTATACCAACTCTAAGTGAATCCGTCTTTACGATACATCATCAACTTTGATGCGGCTGAGGCTTGAACTTGCGCCTTGAACCCAACTGAATTCTCAAACAAGTGAGAAAACAAATAAAGATAAAGATTGACAACAAACATTGCACTGAGAAAATGCGAATGCACTTTTAAGCCATTTGCTAGAATTAGTAAAATATTATACACAAAATTGGTTAAAGCAGCCCAAACCTGCTCCAGACAGTGGCATCACCCCAGTTAACTAAAATAATGTGAAAGTTGTAAACAACATAACCAGCCAAGGTTTTCTACAACTCTGCTGCAGTCTTCCGTGTAAGAACACATGTTTAAAGAGGCTGCTTGTTACAGTCGTAAACAAAGCAGGGAGCGTTCAGTGACGTTCTGTTGATGTATTTCATAACTCACTCCCGCGTCACACAACACCGCGTCTACATCACTAGGTTCTTCGGAAAGTGCACAGTTTACAACGATCTTGGCATTTGTTAGCGCCGCAATATTACAAATTTAGGATCAGTCCACAAATTCCAGAATCATTGTTTTTCTTTGTGTGCACACAAGGTTCAGTCCACAAATGGCTACGTTATTGTAAATTGTGCACGTTCACAAGAAATCTTTTTTCTTTAAATAGAATGCAGGGCTGTGGAAATACTATTATCTACGGACAAGTAAACAGACCAAATCTTCTTGTTTGCAGCTAAACTCTAACTAAAGCTAAATTGTCCAAGGTATACAGTGCTGAAATGAGGTGAGTATAACTAAAAATTCGTACCACTTTGTGCAGTTATAAAACTTTCCTGTAATATATTGTATAAAAGAGCTCCTAGAGAAGCTCTTTTACACGAACTATAACAGGAAAGCTTTTCAACAGCCTATTTAGGTTGAATTTTGGACATTAGAGATGTCAGGTATTGTGTTCAGAACTTTAAGGGGTGAAGTATTCTCTGCTTGTCCACAGACAACTAGCACACCGAAATAAACTTGTTTAAAATTTCCTGAGTCGGACGAGTCAGGCATAGTAATTCCACACCCCTGGAAAGTGCACAGTTTACCATGATTTGGACATTTGTGAACACACAAGGCCAATGCATAAATATCCACAAAAACTTCCCCGACATAGTTATTTGTTTTTCTCGCTCTACTATTTTTATTGTGCACGCAGTATTGAATATTTTCTCTTTCTTCATGACCCATAAAGTAAAAATAAGATCAGGTTCTCTTTGAAGAAGTAACATTTATTCAAATGACTGCAATAAACAACTTAAGCTCGCCATAAGCATGGATCAGTCGGCTCGTAACTGAACAAAACACTGTCTACCTTCTCCAGTACGTTAATCTATTTATACTCCGCTAAGACTCAATAAAAAGAAAAGGAAACTTTTTATCAGAACCTTGAAATACAAAGATACAACAAAACTAAATATTTTCCGAAACATCTTGAATCTATCCCGCACTTGTTTGCTATGAGGTAAAAATAAAATCCATCAAATGTTCTCAATTCTAAGCGTCGCGCTAAGTGAATACAGGCCTCGATTTAACAAAACTACTGAAAGCTAAGATGTCTCAATTTTCATCTTAGCGCTCTCATTACGAGAGCGCTAAGATGAAAGTTGAGACATCTTAGCTTCATGAGAGTTTTGTGGACCTAGACATTGCTATCCCCAGCTCTCTTCAATGGTGGTGTTCAACGTTCATAAATAAGTTTTGAGTAAATTCAGCTTACGATAGCTTTGTGGAACGGACCTCAGGACTCTATTGCCTGAAGGATGGATGTAAAAGACAATCAATGTGTAGAATCTCCTACCTGCCTCCTGTACCTAAAGCTGTGCTATTTCCCTGCAAGCCAGATACTCAATCAGCTTCATCAGATGACTATTAAACTTCTCAGCACAACATTTCCAACCCAAAATAGACTGTTAAAAACTGTTAAAAGTGAGCCCCTACAAATTACCACAGGATAGATTTTCAACAGCACAAGGTGGTAGTAAATCCCACAGTATTAAATCTCACTAAAAACCTACAGTGTCAAATTGATTCTAAACATATCCTGCGATAATGTGTTTAAAAGATTTGTTCAAAGTTAAGTTAATTCAGAACTGTGACCACCTTGGGCTGTACTTTTTGTGAAGCGCTGTAACAATTTAAACAACTTTTAAGACAACAAAATCAACATTTTCAACTTGCTATGAATCCTAAACTAGACTTTTTCATATTCATTTTCTATTTATTGATCCAGACAGTCCCGTCACACCTAACTTGTGGTGATATTTTTCACAAGCTCTACTGATGGGCCACCACCGCCATTGATTGGTGTCAAATGTACTTTAATACACAAAGCATCTCACAAACTTAATAAAAAATGCACCAATTTGACAAACCCCCCAGGCTAAGTGAGTCACTCCTCAACAAAGAATTGCAGTCTCCGTTAACCCTCAAAGCGATAAATTAATTGTAGTACCATCATCACCATCTAATGCTGTTTAAAACCTATTCTGTGGTAATTTGTTTAAAAGAGCTCCTAAAGGAGCTCTTTTAAACAAATTTTAACAGGATAGGTTTTCAACAGCTGATTGAAGTTGAATTGAGACTGACACAACGTTACCACTTTAGGGTTAACTATGTCATTGTCACAGGCTTTGTCAAGCTGGCATCAGTTCTCACAAAACAAACATCAGCCTCGGTATAAAGTCTTTGAGTGCAAAGACCTTGAATAAAAAAAAAATATATTCAAAAGAAAACCTAATTAAAACTTCTGTGCACTGCGGAGCATCAGGGTTACAGAAGACCTAGCAAATAAATAATTAATTATAGCTAAAGTTGTGCACGCGACGGTGCCGAGTAAATATATACTACTTACGACATGCATTCAGATAATCAGGTCTGGGTACTCCTGTCAGCTAAATCCACATGGGAAGTCTCCCACACGCAGTAATACGGTTAAATAACACTAACCGGGCTAACCGAGGGATCTGCACCGACAGTGTACAATGATAGTGAATAATTAGCCAGTGGAACGCACAATAACACACAGTAACACGCACCTAGTACACAGTATGTCATGCATGACACTAGTACAGACAGGTCACGGGAGACTCACTTATATATACAGAGAGAGGCTTAGAATACATATATAAAGGCTTAAGAGTGGTTCACTCACTACATTTCTATATATAACAGCTAAAAGTGGATGAGGACATAGTTCGAGTGGTTCAGTTTGACTTACATATGACAAAAACTCTGTACTTTCAAAAAAAGGTGCACTGTTTACAATGATTTTGGCATTTATTAATAAATTAGACTCAAGATAATTTGTGTATATTCAAATGTTAAAATCATTGTAAACTTTTTAACAAAAACAAAAAAGTTTTTCTTTAAAAGGTGCACTGTTTACAACGATTTTAGCATTTGTTAAACATTAGTTGTGCATACAGGTATCCTATGGGTTAGTTGAAACTGTTTTCCCCTTATATATCAATACCAAGTTACAGTCCAGAGCTTATTGTTCAGTAGAAAGTGCAAAGTGTACAATGTGGCATTCAGCGTACAATGTGACATTCAGCGCCCTGTTGTGGGTACAGCCTGCGTATAGTGAGTGTAAATATTCTCAAGGCATTCTTCCATATCAGTATCTGGGCCCCGTTCCTCAGAGCGATCTTAGTCTAAGTTCACTCTAAGTGCTGAAATATAACACTGGCTTATGATTGTCATAGTGCAGAGATAGCTTTGGAACCAGTGCCATTTGTATTGCAGACATTTTCTGCAATACAACTTCTCCAACAAATTTTAACTGAAAACATTTCAAAATATTTGGGCTTAAATCTGAGAAATATATATATGTTTAAAAACAAAACTGGGTCTGAAGTGTTGAGTTCTTGAACTATGTCCATCTTGTGCTGCTGAAAACCTAAGTAGACTTTAAACTAGATATTATGATTTATAAATTCACGCTAACAGCAAATAGTTTACACCTCACCTGTGAGGACAAACTGAAGTCGACTGACATAAATAAAGTGCCTTCTATTTCTTTGAAATGCTGAAGTATATCAATTCACTGACACACAAACTTAAAATAGTGTTAATATCCTGCCAAAAATTTTGATAAGGACAAATGTGTTAATTTTTCAAGTGTTTAACCCTTTAAGTGCTGAACCAAACACTTGTCAATTTCAATTTCCAAACTCCTAAACTAAATTGGCTGTTAAAAATCTTCCCTGTAATAATTTGTGTAAAAGAGCTCCTATAGGAGCTCTTTTACACAAATTATCACAGGAAAGGTTTTCAACGGCACAAGTTATACGCGTTATACTCGCCCTATTTCAGCCCTTTAAGGGTTAACATCACATCTACTTTACATTACATCTATTCCTACTTCCAACATGCAGTCTGAGGTGCATCTACATCTCACTTCAAGCTCCTTATGAACTGAATGTGTTCAACACTCAAGTGGCTCTGCAATATTAACACGATTAAGTTGTACCAAGTTGATTAGGAAAAATCTTACTTCAAAATGCGGTATCCAAAGGCTGTTGAACTCGTTCGAGTAACACAACAAGTGCTTCTCAAGGGGAGAGAAATCACATATATTTCCGAAGACACGTCTGACAATGTTGCTACTTTGTTTAGTGGATGGCTCTTTATGTAAGAAATACGCTCCTATATCCTGTTGAGCATGGGGAAGGGGGGAGGAGGGGTGTCGGGCAGATGCAGCTATCACCAACACTGAACTTCATCGGCAGCAACATGGTCCTCCACAGATGTTACAAATTCTAATCTCAATGGACAACACCCAAAATCTTAACCCTTAAAGTGCTGAATAAATTATATAGAATTGTCAACTGTGATCATACAGCCTTATTTTGTTGAAAACCTGTCCTGTCATGATTTGTTTAAAAGAGCTCCTTTAGGAGCTCTTTTAAACAAATCACCACAGGATAGGTTTTTAACAGGTTAACATTTTGACAAATGTTGAGCTCAGGAGGGTTAATACCCTTTTCATATAAATTTGCTTTTAATTTTTATCAAACACCGTCAGTTTGTTGTCGTTATTACCACAGCCAATTACGAGTCGGAATGGGAGTAGGATATTTTTTATATTCGACGAAATGAGTGCAATGTGCGGATTACGATACAGTTACGCACTAACCGTCCCACCCTTTCACGCGTAACAAAGATCAGGCGTGCACCTTGCGACTTACGCAGGCTGATGTGTACCTCTGATATTTGAGTACAGCACTCCGGCACAGATTGGTGGGACAACCTTGGCAAACTGCGCTGCACTGACGTCTACCTGCGGGATTAATAGGTGCCAGAAATCTAGTGTTCCTAGTGAACTGGAGCCACCGGCCCAGTAAACTGGTTTACGATCATTAAAACAGCTTTGTGTGAACAAGTTGCGTTTTACTGCTGTTTTTAACAGTGTTTTCTCAAGGATTATTGCCTGAGAAAAGCCTGCATCACCATTGTGGTTATGTAATGTAGTAAAACCTACGAGCTTGAGCTGGCACCTATGAACCAAGAGTGTTACTGTGTTACAGTATTTCACTCTGCTCGCACTGCTTGTAGAAATGTTTCTAACACACCACGACCCCTGGGTGGGATTCGAACCCAGGACGACACATTGTGTAATGTTATCCTTGAACTATACGTTATAATCTATATCAAATATTTGGCAGGATATATTACTGGTTGTTTAACTATCACTAATTAATTAAAATAATGTTGCATTTTGTTGCCCTTCAGAATGTTCTTTTAAACAAACTACACAGAATAGGTTTTCAACAGCTAATTATCCCTAACAGTGCTGAATAGGGTTAAGAAGATTGTAAAATTGTGACCACTTTGTGCTTTTAAAAACCTGTCCTATAGGAGCTCTTTTAAACAAGGAAACACAGGTTAGGTGTTCAACAGCTTATTTTGGGCAGAATTTTGACAAAGAAATTAGGGTTAGGGTTAAGGTTGGAACACTAACTAGGAATGCATTGGACAGCACTTGGGAGGGATAAACGATGCCACGAATTACTCCACACTACGCATAGAACGTGATGAAGGAATTAATCTGCCTAAAGCAAGAAGGAATACTGCCAAAAGTTGAGTGTTCTCGGTGCATCTCGGTGTAGTCCATGCACTCTTACAGAGATAGTGAAGCATTTCAGGGTCCAGTAGCCAAGATGTAGCAAACATGTCTGGATTTTTAGTTATAGATTGATAAATTAGGGTTAATTTGGTTGTGAAATATTGTGCTGTTAAAAACATATACGATTTGTTTTCCATTTGAATGTCCAACTTATAAGGCTATTGCGAAGGAATTTACCGGATGCAAAATCCTGCGTCCCATACGCAAATATTTACATGTGCGTCCAAATGGACGCAACAAAACCACAAAACCACATCATCAGTGTGCTTGTTGGCAATTGTCGTAGCGCAGAGATTGCTTTAGAACCGGTGCCATTTGGCACCGGTTTCAAATCGATCTTTGCGCTGCAACAGTCGAAAGCCTATGAAACTCCACAGGACATTGTTTCCAAAATTACCTACGATTAACTTAGCCTGAGATCGCTTTGAGAAACAGATCCTTGAAAATACGAAGCTGTTTCATAGTGGGACCCCCCAAGTTATAGGCTGGAACCCCTAAAATTCCTAGTTGTGAGTCCCAGGGACTCCTACATTTATGTCGTGGTAAATCCCTGGGCATATTGTTAAAAGGAGTGAACAGTTCACAATGACAAGTGAGTTCATGGAACTAAGACTCCGGTCAATAGGTACAAGCAATAAGAAAAACTGCCAACTAATCACGTTGGACACAATAACTACCGAAAGTGATGTTTCATAACAAAGCCTACAGATACATCAATATCATCATCTTGTCGTTCATCGTAATCAGCAGGTATTTACGTTTGTTCTGAAACAATTTCCAAGAAAGTTATCGATCAGGTTTGTGAAGATGCGTCCAGTACAGACAGAACAAAGCACACTGCACAGCTGCATTGAGTGCAAGTCTTGCAAAACAGATGCCAAAACTGTTGTAAACTGTAATTCCCAAAGAAAAAATACCTGTCAAATAAAGTACTGCACTCAAATGTCAAAACTATTGAAACTGTGTAATTTATGAAGAGTAAATAGTTTGGAAAGTGCACAGCTTACTACAGTTCTGGGCCCCGTTCCTCAAAGCGATCTTAGGCTAAGTTGATCGTAAGTGCTAAAATACAACACTGGCTTGGGACTGTCGTAGCGCAGAGATTGCTTTGGAACCGGTGCCATTCGGCACCGGTTTCAAATCAATATCTACGCTACAGCACTCATAGCACTCGTAACAACTCCACAAGACATTGTTTAAAAAATCACTTACGATCAAGTTAGCTTAAGATCACTTTGAGGAATGGGGCCCAGGCACTTGTAAACTGCCCCATTTACTCTGGGGCAGATCAACTGACCAAGCTGACCAACACCGTTATGTAATTACCCAGTGATTATAAAGTAGGATTACAACTGAACAAAAGACAAACAGCCGCAACCAGGTAAGAAGATTTCCCCGATGTGTGAACTGCGCTCTCCGCTCGACTGCTATTTTTAAGCTAGCATGATGTAAAACCAGGAGCTGTTATCTCCGGCTGCCCAAGACAACCCTGCAAGCCTCTTCATCTCACCGGCTTGTTGAAGACTCAGGCTTGTCCTCATATTACATCACCAACACTGATTCATTACATTTTTCTAATTAAAGCCTTCGAGCAGCAAGAATTGAATTCTGAAACTGTGACCACCTCGCACTGTTGAAATCCAACCCATTAAGATAAATGTTTTTGTTTCTTTTATTTAAAAAAAAGTCTTGCTATTTTATAGTTAAAGAAAAGCATATAATCCACAAGACTTTTTCACACATAACGGATATCCTTTTTAGTTAACACCTGCAAATGAAAATGAACTATTATAAAAAGAAAAAGATCTACTTGCCGTAGCTCAATCGGACCTCTCCAGGCTTGGATCCTGACTGAAAATGTATCTGTACTTTCACTAACCACAGCCAACATCCTTCTCGCTACACTTGATGTAAAAACACAACTAGCGCAGATACAAGAACTAACCTTTCTACAAGTCTCACATCACATTATGTCATCTCACTTCAACACACGCTTATCTCACCTCCATTCCAAATAAAACAAGTCTACATTTATCTTGGAACCATGCTCTGAAAACTCCCCCTCCCCTGGGCCGAGTTTTAGTATATCATAAGCGTTTCTCCGTCCCTGTACCATACAGAGAACCTAATACATCACCTATCTTATCTGAAGACGCTAAGTCATAAGACCATCTGTGTTTACGGCGCTATTTGTTACATGACTACTGCTGGCCCTGAAGGAAGCATGCGGGATGAGAAAGTATAAAGAATTTTATTTACAACTAGGACAATAAAAAAGCTGTTTTATGTGGTGATGGCGTACACCACCATTAGTTAACCCTCAGAGTTATTTTCATGTGGTGATTTGTCAATATTGTTTTGTCACACTACAAGGAAGCATACTATGTATAAAATTTATTTTCATTTGTATCTAACCCGAACATGCTCAGAGACATTTATTCCTGATTGTGCTGTTAAAACCTATGTTGTGGTGATTTGTTTAAAAGAGCTCCTTTCAGCACAAGTATTAAAATTGATTCAGCCCTGTAAGTATAAACAGTACTTTAAAATAAACTCTGTTGTTTCTTAACAAGCATTTGCCCATGAATGTCAAAATGACCATCTTGCAAAAATAGTTGATATTACTAAGTTCCAAAAGATTAATTTATTTCAACAGAATAGATACCACGATCAATCACTTACAGGGAATGTGAACAGAGAAAGCATAGCGCCCTGACATTTGTTGTCAGTATTTGAGATTGTAACCTATTCAAGATACTGCAATATGTAACGAATTGGTGGGCGTATTACTTCAACAAGGAATATGCTTTTACCGACTACAATGTATGCATTTTGATGTTATCATTAAAGTAATACAAAGGTCAGGTTCACTCTGTATCCAAATAAATATATTATGAAGACGAAAATTGCTGATGCAGTATTCCAGGGAGATCATTCGAGTTGTTTATAGTGAATGTACATCACAAATTCTAAATACCAATAAGTGAGTGATTGAGTGAGTGGGTTTTTTTTACGCCGCTTCAGCAGTTTTGCAGCTATACAGCGGCGATAAATACTAATGGGGTGTCTTACTTATTTAACTTAAATTAACATGTTTCACTAAAGCAACATATTCATTTTTTTTAAAGTTGGTAGTAAATTACAAAGCTTCTAATCATTTTTATAGAGCGTTTGCCAAGAAATCCAAACAGGGCACCTGCTCATTCACAGGTTATTTGTTTGTGACTGCCATTCTAGTGTGATGGAGAACGTAAACAACACCACCAAAAGCTGGGTTTCTTTTTGATTATTTTTAGCTTTACAACACCTGTGGTGCAAAGTCAGAACAATTAACCCTTAAAGCGCTGAGCTCATTTTTTTTCTATTTCATTGTCAAAATTCCACCCACGGTAAGCTGTTAAAAACCTCTCCTGTGCTAAAATAAATTTTTATAGTAAAATTGTAATTTATACTTACGAATCTATCATACAAAATGCCTAAT
>JAULCD010211623.1:0-10585 GCA_032361085.1 Calliostoma canaliculatum
TTTTTATTATTATACAATTTCAGTTTAATGAATTTAAACAAGATATTAGTCCTCATCGTCGTAGTAGTAGTAGTGGTATGTTTAAAAAGTAAATGTTTAAACATTAATCTTCAAAACCTTTTTAGATGTACATGAAATAACATCAACATATTTTAGTCAATAACTATGCTATACACTGTTCAACGTAACTAAATGTGGTGAAAACATACCAAGTGTTTTGTAGCCTCGAATTCTTCCCTGAAGTACTTTGTTTTCTGTTTCAAGTCGTTTAATGAGTTCGTGGTACTTCCTCAGCTGCTCGGGTTCGGACATTGTGACATCACTAGGGGCACCTGCTGCTGTGCTGGTCTGGGTGCTGCCTTCCATCTCAAACATTTTTACTTCACGTGTAGTTGCAAGTAAAAATATTTCAGATAGGGTGCCTCAGTTGATGTCTGAAATGCAGAAACATACAGTTAAAAAGATGTCGTTTAACTCGCCGAGGGCTGGATTTGGGTTAGTAAGATTTCAAACTTTCATCACATTAATTGTGCTGTTGAAAATCTATCTTACAAAAAATCTATGTTACACAAGTTACCACATAGGTTTTAAACAGTGTTTTAAACTTGAAATGTGGACACTTTAATGAACAGTTGTTGTGTATCGTTTGATAAGCTGTCAAAGTTTTATAAAAAGTTCTTCAGATATATTTTAGGTGTGATATAATATATTGTATCATAATTCATGAGATTGGACACGAGTTATATAGTGGTCAGTTTATTATGACAATAACTTTGTATTTTGGACGATGACCCCCCTGTATTTTTGTATCATTCAGTTTGCAGTAGATCACTGATAATATATGCAAAATATAAGGAGAATGTATAGATAAATAATTTACTATCCCAAGCCTCCTTAATTTCAATTTTGTGCTCAGCAGGGAGGAGCTGACAGTGAAGAAATGAGAAGAAAGATGGCCGACCTGCAGACCGAGCTGGATAGTGTGAGGATTTTCTCTACCTTAATTTTGCATTATTTTATTGATGGAATGCAACCATATTATCTTCATAGTGTTATTAAAATCCTCATTTACATATTGGCAGCTCATTGTATTGAATAGAACACTTGCTGTTTATAGTCAGGACTAATATTTTTGATCTTTTTTTAGAGTAATAAAGAAGTTATTGTGGAAAATATTATTGATATTTTTTTTAATCATTTTTGTTGAATTTGTTTCCCATTTTCAATGATTATTATGAACAAATAAGTTTGCTTAATGAAAATAAAAGAAATGATGTATCTAGCTTGCTTTAATGTTCTGTGATGTTGACGGAAAATTTTTTATTATGTGACTGAATCTTCAGACGAAGAAGAGAGGTAAGGACAGCGATGACAGCAGGGAGAAAGACTTGGCCGGCACCAAGCATGAACTCCTCAAGATTAGAGAGATGCTGGAAATGGCTGAAAAGGTACTGAGACTTGTTAACCCATGAAGTGCTGAGTTGATTTCAGCCAGTCTTAAAACTGTGACCCCCTTGTGCTGTTGAAAACTTATCCTGTGATAATTCGTTTAAAAGAGCTCCTGTAGGAGCTCTTTTAAACAAATTACCACAGGATATGTTTTCAATAGCCTGTTTTAGTTGGAGAACTAATGAATTAATAATAATTTGAAAATGAGCAAATGTTGTACTCAGCACTTAAAGTGTTAATGGTACACAGTGAAACCACACATTAGTGTTAAAATAAATAGAGAAAATAATGGTTCCGGTAACTCATTTTCTCTGAACTTTGAAGTTGATGGTGTTCTTTGATAAAGCTGAGTTATCTCCCTTCCATAATCTCGCGCATCAACAGTATTTACAACATGCAATGTGCCCTGTATAACATGTCTCACAGCTCAGATTGATATGAAGTATTATTATATGGGTTTATATTGATATATTATATTGATTAACCTTTTAACCAACATGTTGTACAACAAATATAGTTGTTGGCATTGAAAGCTGTATTTATTCATTCCCAGAATTTCCCACCCAGCAATTACATATCTTTTTTTGCTTTACTGCAAGAAACCTACATATTCTGCTTTTTAAAATTTATATATAATTAGCAAAACATTATCTAGACAAAGATATTTAGTTGTGGTAAGTTAAGGTTTAATGCCAGTTCACAAGAGCAGTATGTAATTGATGAACTGTATTTTCAAGCATTTGTCAGACGGTGATTTTGATCAAGTATAATGTAATGTATCTATAAAACATTCTCTTTTACATTTTTCAGGAACTTGAAAAGAAAGTAAGCCAAACTACACCATTTAAAAACCTGAAGCAAATGCTGATGAAGAAAAACGACCAAATGAAGGATCTACGCAAGAGACTTGGAAAGTAGGTATTTTAACCCTTACACTGCTGAACTACGGTGAGAATAACTCAAAACAGTACAACCTTGTGCTGTTGATAACCTTTTCTGTAATAATTTGTGTAAAAGAGCTCCTATAGGAGCTCTTTTACACAATTTATTGCAGGAAAGGTTTTCACTATCCTGTTTAGCTTAAGAGTTTAAACATTGAAATGGACACGTGATGGGTTTAGCACTTATAAGGTTAACGCTTATAGCAGTAGTACAAAACAGTCTGTATCCTTAAAGTATGATGGGGTCTGTTGGAAGGTGCAAAAGAGTTTAGCACAAGCAACTTTTACAAAATAGTGGTCCAATATTTTTAAAGGTGATGGTAAGTAGAAGAGGAATTTAATTTATAAGTAAGAGAAGAAGGATTTGTTTTGAGTACTTTTGTCATCAGTAATGTACAAGATGGCTCATTAAAGCTTCAGATTTCAGTCTGTTTCATGGTTACTTTTGTAGAGGTCAGAGTAAAATGCTGTTTGCAGGTTCGAGTTGAAGTTCACAGGTTTCTCTGTGTCGCATAGCCACATTGGTGATGCAAACTTTCCTCTTGCACTAAATCTTGTCGTTGTTAGATACATGTAACAAAAACATGTTTTCAAATGGTGTTAAAACTTAACCCTTACCGTGCAGGACACTCACCCACTCACTTCTTATAAATAAACCCAATTTAACCCTTACCGTGCGGCTCATGGAAATATCTGGGTCAGGCTAGTGAGCCGCACGGTAAGGGTTAAGTATCTTTTTCATTTGTGTGATATTTGTTGATAATTCTTACCTGTCATTCATCATTTAGAAGTTTAACTTTTAATTGTTTTTCAGATACGAAGCTGTGGACGACTAAGAGACAAGTGGCAATAGTTAAACTTCAATAGACGCAGAATTCCATATCTTGTTATATTTTAACTTTCTTGATCTGTTTTACATATCTGTGATATCTTACCATTGTGTTAGGTTTCATGCATTATTTTATCTCTGAAAAACCACACACTAGAAGTTATAACCTTCCTACTGCTTAGCACACCAAAAATGTAAGGTCCAAATCTGACCAAAATAGGTTGATGAAAACCAATCCTGTGGTGATATGTTTAAGAGAGCTCCTATAGAGCTCTTAAACAAATCACTACAGGATAGGTTTTCAACAGCACAAGTTGTAAGTCCTTTATTAAAATTCAGCACTTTAAGAGTTAAAGTTTGACTGGTTATATTTTATCTGTTAACAAAACATTTAACCATTATTTTGATTATATTTAATGCACTGCTTCACATATTCTTTCTATACACAAAGTATTTTTTAGTATTTACTTGTAGACTTACTGCCAGAGGATTACAGATATATCATACCTATCATATCTTAGTTTTGGGGTGGCTTTTTTTTGTAATACGAGATATTATTGATAGTTATATTGTTAATGTAGATATATAGATTCTCACCCAAATGTCTTCTGATATAAAAAATATCAATACAAGTTGATAAAAGTTTAAAACTCTGATTTCAGATATTTCATATCAGGAGACATGAGAGTGAGATTCTATTTATCATTAAAAATCAATCTATGACATATCAATCATATTGTAAATTTATTACTGACAATTTTTCTGTGCTTTTGTGAGCCAGAACAATGCTACTCAATGTCCACTGTGATGTCATAATGATCGGACAGTGGGTATGGTGTCATGCCGGAGATATCACTACAATGAAATGATATCATTTGTGACGATATCTCCTAGGAGGTATCACTTGATGTTACACAAGCGAGATTTCCTGTTGGAGCCAGTTTCAAATGATAAACTCTTTATAAGTTTGACTCAAATGGTACATGTGAGTATACAGTATATTGTTAATGTAGATACTCATTATGGGTTTGACTCAAATGGTATATTTAAGTATACAGTATATGTCCAGAAATTATAATTCACTGATGTTGGTCAAGTAAAAAATCTTTTAAATTTTCTTGTAATTGATCACTTTTTCTCAAACAATCGAAATGGGTTGCCAAACAGCTGTTATCATGTGATTGCTATATTTAGTAACAGGATGATTAGCGAGGACAAACTGACCAGTTACTGACCAAATTCAAAGATTTTTTACAAACATTAATACTATAATCATTTGTTAAAGATGTGTTTGTGACCATTTTACAAATATCTGTAAAAACATAAACTCAACAGATTTGATTTCTTACATACTCACAAGAATGAATCTGCATATTATCATACCACTTGTTACAGATTCTTTATCAAATATATAACATGTTGAATATTGCTGATATTCAGTGACTACTCTCATAGTGCATACTGTCTGATAACCATATTGCCTTGTTTAGTAGGAGCTAGATTTTCTTATTAGTTGCTATATATTAAAATAGTACTGGAAGAATTCAAAGGTAGTGGTGGAAGTGAGCCTAATAGCCAGAAGCTATTTGCTTATGTTAGAGGTATCCTGACAACTATTTAAATACTTTGTTTACCTATTTATGTCATGTTAAAGGCTAGTAAAGTTTTATTTCCATCTCTGAAAGGCTTTTTACTTTACAGATATTTAAATGTAATTATTTGAATTTATGAGGGAGTGTGATATCAACGATTGAAGCTCAAATAAAATAATCAAATATCAGGTCACAAGTTTTTATAAACTACTTACTATTTGAGGTGCTTTTGTTATCAGAGTTCCTCCTTCCAAATGCCCTGGTAATGCTAACGCATCTTAACCCTTACAGTGCTAAATAGGGTCAAGTATATTATGCAACTGTGACTCTCTTGTGCCGTTAAAAGCCTGTCCTGTGAATTTGTTTAAAAGACCTCCTACAGGAGCTCTTTTAAACTAATTACCCTAGGATAGGTTTTCAACAGCTTATTCTGAGAAGAATTTGACAATGAAATTCTAAAGAATTGAACCTTGCATTTTAAGTGTTACCGTAACTTTTATATTAGTGTTCTCATTATGAAATGTCATAGCATTACGAGAACTTTGTGAAAGAGCGCCCTGGTTGTTACTTGTACATATGTTACATATTCTGTTAATGGAAATATTGTAACTACTAAAACTGAAAACACACTGTGCTTTTAAAACCTATTCTGTGGTAATTCTTTTTGAAGAGATCCCCTGCAAGAGCTCTGTTAATTGAATTACCACAAGACAAGTTTTTAACAGCCTGTTTAGGTTGGACTTTAAACATTGAAAACAACAAATGATACCTTTAGCGCTTGAATGTTTGACATTTGTGAAATAGGAAATGTTTGAATTTTTGTATTTACCCTTAAAGTGCTGAGCCCAATTTTTCTTTTTAATTGTCAAAATTCTGCCTAAAATAAGCTGTTAAAAACCTATACTGTGGTAATTTGTTTAAAAGTGCTCCTACAGGATCTCTTTTTAACAAATTACTACATTTTAAACAAATTACCACAGGATAGATTTTTAACATCATAAGGTAGTCACAGTTTAAAAATCTACTTAACCCTATTCAGCACTGTAAGGGTTAATAGTAATGTGGGTATTTGGTTTAAATAGTAACTTGAACTAATCTGAGTGTGCTATATGAAACTGATATTGAAATGAGGGATTATAAAAAGAGGGAGAAGTATTTGTTTAATGTCATCATTTGTTACGGTCAACCTTTTACTATTTTATTAAATGTTACTGAAAGATTATTAATTTGTTTACTGGTGTCCATTGTTTCTGTCCTTTGTTTGTCAGATTTTAACCACTAAAATTCTACCAAGATTGGTACATTTTAAGTGTGTAGGTCCCCCTGTCTGGTAGAAATAATCAGCTACTTACAGTTGGTAACATGGGCAACCAGCAGAAAGTGAGCAGGCCCCGTTCCTCAAAGTGATCTTAGTGTGAAGATGATCATAAGTTATTTTTTAAACAATGGCCTGTGGAGTTGTTTCTTATCATAGGCTTATGACTGTCATAGCACAGAAATTGCTTTGGAACCGATGCCATTCGGCACTAAACCCATCTCTTCACTATGACAGTCGTAATTAATTAAATTTTAGCACTTACGATCATCTTAGCCTAAGATTGCTTTGAGGAACAGGGCCCAGGACAGGCATATTTTTTAAAAAGAGCTAATTCTTGTGACTAGTTTTTTTAAAGTCAGCAGAAATACTGGGTCTAATTATTACCTTATTAATTTGGACAGTGTGTAGGATTTCTTTGTAGAAAATGATCATAGCTAAATGACTTTACATGTGTTCATTTCTCTGTACTAAGCCGTGCTAGAGAACACCTCCGTGCCAGTAGGTGATGATGCACCATACACTTAGTCCCATGTGTACAGGGATACCGTCCTTGATACAGCAATAGTAGAAGAGTTGCCACAGTCCTCGTAGAAAACCAGACATCTTGTGAGTTTCCGAAAGCTAGCATGCCTTCAGCTTTCATCTTTGTAGAATTGAGATTTGTATTTCTCTTGTGCCTTTTTATTAGGTAGTCAGTGTTGCTGTAGATCTTTGTCCTGTACTGTTCTATCTGAAGACCTAGTCAGTGATGGTTTAACCCTTAAAGTGCCAAGCTCGACATTTGTCTGTTTTAATGTCTAAATTCCAGTCTAAATAGGCTGTTGAGAACCTATCTCATGATAATTTGTTTCAAAGAGCTCCTGTAGGAGCTTTTTTAAAACAAATTACCACAGGATAGGTTCTCCACAGCCAGTTTCAGTTGGAATTTGGAAACTAAAACGAGCAAATGCTGTGATCAGCACTTTAAGAGTTAAATATTTCAGAGATCTGTCTGCATGTTAGAAACCTCTGGCTAAAGCAAAACCTGTTTAACCCTTACCGTGCGGCTCCCGGAAATATCCGGGTCAGCTACTAGCCTGACCCGGATAATTTCGTGAGCTGCACGGTAAAAGTTAAAGCTGTATTGTGACAACTGATAACTTGCTTTTGTCCACCTTGCTGCTGGTAACTATTCTGTAGTCAAGTATGTTAATCATTTGTAGAAAATGACTTTATAACTAGTATTTGTTTGTATTTTGTGATATTTAGTAAAATTAGAAACCAAATGCTGATTGATAGGATATACATGTATAAAGTAGATATTTTAAGGGAAAACTAAAAGTTTACGCATAATTTGTAAATTTGATTTATTTCAAGATAATATCTCTAATTCAGGTGAATTGCTGCTACAGCGCATGTTTTAAATGTTGACTTTATCACCAGGAGAAAAAGATATCCGTCCGCTTGTCCACCGTCCAACATCTTCTGGAGGTCGGGGTTAACTGATTCAAAACGTCCAGTTCTTGCCCTTGACATGATTAGCAATTTGACGACAGTGTTGCTAATAGCACATGTGATAAACACCCTTCAGGGCTCCATTCTACATTTTCATATATATCTTTGATATGTCTTAATTTTCATCTAGCACTCTTACAACAAGAACGCTAGATGAAATTTTAGCCTTCCGAGATATTTGTGGAACAGGGCCCAGGTCTGTGTGATTCCTTGTATTATAAACATTTCTACATGCACTATGAACAGAGTGACATGCTGAAACACAGTAAAATTCTTGGTTCACAGCTACCAGCCGAAGATCGAAAATTTCACAACACCACATAACAACATTGGTGATGCAGGCTTTCCTACTGCAATAAACCTAGCTGCTGTCGCAAGATAACTTGAATACCCCCTAGTATCACTAACTTGTCACTCAAGATATCTCGCTAATCATGGCAAGGGTTACAATCCTAACTTCTTAAGTCAGTTACCCCCCTTATCTCTGGAAGATGGCTGCTCATTGACTTTAGTTTGTCCATCAGTGTTAGTGTAAATGGATGCTTGTAAATTTGTGTCACTTTTTGTAATGACTTGCAATATATTCATCACTTTATGACAGTACTTTATTTGTGCATTCCTTGAAGACATTAGAAGTAAAACATAATCTTAATCTTGTTTGTGTTCCCTTGTGTTTCTTTATCTTGGGCAAGGCTATATCATGAACGCAGATACAGTTCATAGATTTAACCCTTAGAGTGCTATGGGCAATATTCTTCCATTTTATTTTCGAAATTGCAACCTAAATAGGCTGCTTAAAAGCCTATCCTGTGATAATTTCTTTAAAAGAGCTCCAAAGGAGCTCTTTTAAACTAATTACCACAGAGTGAGTGAAATAGTTTTACATGGCTTTCAGCAATATTTCAGCTATATGCCATGTGGTGTACAAGAGGCACACCCAGCGAGTAACAGATGAGAAAAAGAGAGTGACAGAAAGAAAAAGCAACAGCAAAAGATCCCCCATTTTAGACGGCTTGTACGTCAAGCATGGGGTTACTGGGGTCCTATTCTTCCCAGTGTCCGAAGACACTCCTGGAAACCCCACAGAATAGGCTTTTTAAACAGCACAGTGTGGCCAGTGTCCATACCTACTGACTTCAGTTCTGGACTCTGAGAGTTAAGTACACCTAAAATAGTGAAATAATAATAATAATAAAAAAGATATCTCTTATCATAAAAAAGCTCTGAAATAGGCCAGAAAAGGAAGTTGGCCTCAAACGCTGAATATTGGTTGATTTATCTGACAACAAACAACTCTGTTGTGTTCACACATTAAAGGGTTTGACACGAGTTTCTTTCCAAATACAATATAAAAACAAACTATTTCTGTGGGTTAAATAACAAGTACCAACTGTATTGATCTGCACCAACTGAACGAAAATTAAATTTTTGTGTACAAAACACGTTCAAATCCCGTGTGGTTTCCGTCACCGTGTCATACACACCCGCGCGTGTTTCACAAAGGAATCTTATGCTAAGACTCTTAACTTTCATCTTGGCGTTCTCGTAACAATAGCGCTAAGATAGAAGTGTATACATCTTGGCCTGACGAGCTTCTTTATGACATAAGTCATTGCTGCCTGAAGGTGTTTGGTTCAAAACGTAGCAGAGAAAGTGTTAAATAGTCATGACAATTATTAACTAAGATCGATCTTACGATAGCTTTGTGGAACGGGCCCCTGCACTACGGCGCATGGGGTTAATCAAAACGTTCATACTATCATTAACTGTCAACAATATTTAGGGCTTCGCTCGCCAAGAACTGGTCCCCGTTCTTCAGAGTGATTTTAGTGTTAAGCTGACCGTGATTGATCTTGGAAACAACGCCCTGTTGAGTTTCTTGAGGTTTACGATTGTCTTAGTGCAAAAATTGATTTGGAACCGGTGCTGAATGGCACCGGTTTCAAAGCGATATCTGTGCTACGGCAGTCGTAAGCTAATGTTATATCTCAGCACTTACGGCCATCTTAGTCCAAGTTCGCTTTGAGAAACGGGGCCCTGTTCATAGTTTACAGCTGAAAAGGGAGCACTTCTATAAACGTGTGTTGTACACATATTCACAGTGGGGTCTGTCTAAACCAGACTTGCTTGGGACCTAGAGGTCTGGTTTTAAAAGAGTTCCTGGATAGACAGATTTTAACAAACGGTCAAATAAAGATCATGGTATTTATTGGGACCCGATTAAAAAGGTCCGGTATGAAGAGAAGTCTGGTTAAGACAGTTTCCACTGTATATACTAAAAATATCTCGTGCACACACAACTAATTGCCTTACTTCTGGTATATGTGACTGCTAACCATCTGGTGCTCTATATGCAGTTTGGGTTGTATACTCCCCAGGGAGTTGATTGACACTGAATGAACATTGAAACGGATGACCAGGGTACGTAATAATCTGAAAGCGCTTCGAACATCGGCGTTATATAAATCTACTTATCTTTAACTGTGTACAAAATCACTAACCCCTTGAAAAAAAAAGTTGACGTCTCCATCTTCAGCCCTAAAACCCCCATCCCTTGCCATTAATTATGAACGGTCTTCAAAGAAACAGCTTGGTTCATTGCACGAAGTTCCAATCCCTTGCAGTAGAGCGGAACGTCATGCAATGGACCAAGCTGTTTCAGCTACAGATTCGTGTGTTCACATTCTTCATTCATGTACTAATATGATAAGATCGCTGCAAAGAATAGGTCTCCCAACAAACGTCACATATTGACGGTTGTTGACGGTTTGACTGCCCTCGTGACGTACAGGCCTTGACGCCTGTAACAAAACCTCTGAGTTGTAACCCTTATGGTGCCAAAATCAACATTTGTCTGTTTCAATGTTAAAATTCCAATTTAAATGGGCTTTTGAAAAGCTATCCTGGGATAATGTGTTTAAAAGAGCTCCTACAGGAGCTCTTTTAAACACATTATCACAGG
>JAULCD010211845.1:0-10583 GCA_032361085.1 Calliostoma canaliculatum
GTAACCTTGTTACGCGTTCTAACGAGGGGGTATACATGTAACAGCCAATTGTGACGTTACCCGATTATGACGTAATTAAAAAAAGCGTACTTTATCGCAGGATAAAGGATGGGCGGCGCCTTTGATCTTTACGCGAAGCATCTTAGAATCCCAAATATAACATACGAGGGGCGTTCAATAAATTTTGCAACCTCAGTATAAGACCAACTCGCAAATTATTTTTGTCACTTTTATTTTTCGCAGGGGGAAAGCATGCTTTACTAATAAGGGTATGCAGTACAGTGCAACCTGTATGATTAGGCTGGTACAAGCCAACTGCGAGTGATAATATACATAGAAAAACACGTTAATAATTGCATGTATAATTAAAAAACAACGAGAATGGCTTTAGTTGACTAAATCAACATTGGCGTGGCAGTATGTGGTCAAACAAATAATGGAAATCGATCATCCCAACACAACAAAATATGCACGTACAAATGAACACCCATACTTTTTCGAAATGCAGTATGATCATGTATAATAACTTCACTACTTATTGGGTTGTTCTCGTATGGTTTTATGTTCATTACCTTGAATAATGGCAGGCAGGAGGTTGTCAGAAGCGCAAAGATGGCAAGTTATTGGTCTCTGTGCTGTAGGAATGTCATTCAAGGCAATCGATAGGTTAACAGGCTAACATTATAAGTAATTGGTAGAAAACAGAAATTAATAAACATGCCCAGACTTATCAAGTCATGGACTGTCCACTTTCGTGACGTCCTCTTGTGACGTGACACCATTAAGGTAGGGCACTTATACAGTTGGTGAGTCGCTTACCATTTGCATCCAGCACGATCCTAAAACATCAATGGATACCACATCGCCAAACGGTACATCCGGGAGGTGTTAAATCCTATTGTTGTTTCTGGTTTTGACAATCACACTCTTGCCTCTAGACCAGTGTTCATGGATGATATCGCCAGACCTCACCGTTCCATTGCAGTGAACAACTTTATCCACCACAATGCTGTGGACAGGTGGGAATGGCCAACTATAAGTCCACATGTCAACCCCATTGGGTACATTTGCATCGTCGTAGGTTGTTATGTGCAGGCGCTTGCTCCTCCAATACAAAAGAGGGGTGGGGGTTAAGGCAGCAGTACATGAGGAATGACACAGATTACCCATGTTTCAAGTTCAACGTCTTCTTAGGGGTATGCGTTGATGGGATTCGGTCGTCATCCGGGCCAATGGAGGAGGTACCTGCTTCTGACTGTATATTATAGTTGACAACTTATGACAAATGCCATCATCTGGTGTCAGTTGATATTCTTGCCAGCCCATTAGTCTCAGGCCGTTTGCAGTATCATGCATATTACCCCTTTACATGTCAGGATCTATTGCAATAAATGTCTCCATGAATTTGTCAATTCTGGTGTTATTGTATTACCAAATGTTTATTTTTGATAACCTCGCATTGTCTCATTGGCTCAAGTCTTCTTCACCACAGTCTCTCAATTCAACTTGCCCACCTCGACAAAAAAAATATACTAGGACGCTTACCTGTCTTCTCTTATTGCCTGTTATGTAAACTTCTGTTTAGCTTGTTATAATTTACTGGTGTCATTGTGTGCCAATTTTAGTTTCTAAAGTCGGTATAATTAGGCTATAATAATGTACTGCGGTAACTTGTTTAAAAAGATATTCAAAAATTTATTTAACAAAACCACTCACAGAAAAGATTTTAACAGCCTATTAAGAGTGGACTATAGACAATGAAACGGACAAATGTTGTGTGGAGCTTGGCATTTAAATGGTTAAACAAATTACCACATGACAGGTAACTAATAATGGGATGACAAAGCAATGAGGGGATGCTTTTACGGAAGCTCACTTCAACACAAACTAGCACAATGTAGGTTTTTTCAACAAGTTCAAATAAAAGCCTCGCATAAAAGCGCTTTTAAACAAGATAGGGTTTCAGCAGTACAGGGTGGTCACAGTTCGTCGTCAGTTTTGCACTGTGAGCGTTAGAATATAACCAAGTAACAAATATACAAGAGGATTACATACATTTATGTATATTCTCACTGTTGCTTGATAACTGTGTTAGAATTTACACCGGAACGCCGTTACTCAGCCACCAAGAAGTTCTGACCTACATATCTACATGTGTCCTCATTATAACTTCACAATCAAACAACAAATAAGACAAGTAACATTAAACACATACGCGCTGTAGACGGAGTAGTCGATGACAGCGAGGATGTCGATGTTGTACGCCGTCACGGTGCTCCTCTTCTTACGATTTCCATCAGGGACAGGGTTTTTGTACGGTCGCATAGTTGGTAATGCGGAGGTTGTCAGCGTCGTCGTAGCCGTCGTCGTTGTCGTTGTCGTCGTCGTTGTCGGTGTCGTTGTCGGTGTCGTTATCGTAGTTGTTGTTGTTGAACTTTCTGACGCTGCTGGTTAAAATACAAATAAGTACTAAAGGTAAACAATTCACTTACTTCAGTTACCGTTACCATTCCTACTACTACTACTACTACCACTACTACTACTAATGATGATAATAATAATAATATTGATATTACTTAAGCTACTACAGCTATTACTCAAGCTACGGCTACTACTACTACTACTACTACTACTGCTAGAAAAAACGACAACTACTACTACTAACACCACCACCACCACCGCCATCGCCATCGCCATCGCCATCGCCACCGCCACCGCCACCGCCACCACTACTACTACTACTTCTAGTTATATTGGTTAAACTGTTACTAGTACTACTACTACCACCACTGTCACTGCTACTGTCGCTACTACTACCACAACCACTACCACTGCCACAACCACTACCAATACGACCACTACCACTACAGCTGCCACTACAACTACAACTCCCACTACCGCAACTACTACTACTACTTTATCTACTGTAATAACTAATACTAAAATTACGACTACTGCTTGTGATACAACTACTTTTACTGCAATAACTAATACAAAACGTACAGCTTCTGCTGGCCATACTACAACTACTGCAACGATTGATATTAAAATACGGCTACTGCTGCTGCTAATACTACTACTGCACTCCTACCTTACTATAACTGTACATTTTACAGTTACTAATATTACTATAAAAACTGACATTATTACATTTTCACACCAGGATACTCCTACCAATAACTACTGTACAGAAGCTCAGTATTTTATCAGCCTTTATAGTGACGCTTCTCTGTTACATTGCGCCAAATAGGTTCGGCTTACAAGTGCCCCAAAAATTGTAAAGTTGCATTTTCAAGGCAGAAGCCAATGTCGTTGTAAAGAGTTCATTTTCCAGTGGAAAATGCATAACTTACAACTATTTTGGCACCTGTAAACCAAAGTGTTGGCTCAATGGGAAGTCTCAGTTTAGTGTTTTATTGCCACTATTGCGACCAAATTAACGTGAAACAACCTTAGCATCACTGCTAAAATCTAGACAAACTTACGTGAAACAACCTTAGCATCACCGCTGAAATCTGGACGAACGGGTTCCTGTAGAACATATTCTGTCGGGTCACCAGCGTCACCTGGTCCTGAAGACTTCGGTTTAAGAACCCATTCCATGTTGTTGTGTACAACAGTTCCTTCCTGTAACAATGCAGACAGCAAGATTCATAAGCTCATGGGAACATATACAGTCAACCCTCGTTAATGCGGACGGTGTCGCTTTTCGTTAAAACCGTCTAAATAGTGAAATGGACGGTTTGCTAAAACGAATTTACATTGACTGACAAAGATTGTACTGTTAGTCAAGTCCAGGACCCGTTCCTTAAAGTGATCTTAGGCTAAGTTGATAGTAAGTGCTTAAATATAACATTGCCTTGCAACTGTCGTGGCGCAAAAATAGCTTTTGAACCTGTGCCACTCGGCAGCGGTTCCAAATCGATCTCTGCGCTACAACAGTCGTAAGCTTGTGATAAGAAACACCACCACGTGACATTGTTTTAAAAAATCACTTACGATCAATTAAGCCTAAGATCGATTTGACAAACGGGGCCCAGTTATTTAGCTCCGTTGCGCTTCTCAACACTAAACATTAGGACTGGAAGTGTCCCGTAAGGTTTCACGACAAATTGACCCCTGAACTGACCAATCAACGCGCTGCCTTCAAAATCGTTCGGTATAGATTTGGCTTTTAAGTTTTTAAAGCCATTCTCATAACGCCAAAAGTTGGCTTTAATCCGATTAAAATCTACTTGCGTAGTATAGAGCAACGCAAGATGACTGGTTTTAATCCGATTGACATTCTTTTACAGTTGCAGACAAAATGATCACTGGCTTAAAGGTAAGGTTAACAAATTATAAAATTGTTGTCATTATTGTAATTTGTTGTAAACTGTGCACTTTATAAAAGTAAAAGCCGAGATGATTCTAAAATTCACGTTTGTTTTTTTAAAAGAGGTGCTAAAGTGTTTGTAAAGTAGGCACTTTAAAACAACAACTACTAAAACCAGTGTTAACATTGTATTTTCCAAGAAACAATTTAATTTTTGGAAAGTGCATATTTTTGTATTTGTGAGGTGTTTAGCGAGTTAGAGTTTAACGCTATTTTCCAAACAAATATCAGTAATATTGCTGCAGCAAGGTTATGGCAGGAGGAAAGCCTACATCACCAATGTGGTTATGTGATGCAGTAAAACCCGTGAGCTGTGGCTGGTACCTGCGAACTAAAAGTGCTACTATGTTAAAGCATTCGATCCTGTCCTCACTGCATGTTGAAAAGTTTCGACCTCAGAGAATGACGCCACGCTCCCTAGACGGGATTTGAACCCTGGATTTCTTGATCTGAAGTCCAACACATTTGTCGACTAAACAACTGGGCCAATTTGCTTATTACATTTAATTCACTATCGATTAACTTGAGTGATTTTAAAAAACTGTTTGAAACCAAAATCGCCGTAATTGTGGCGTTTGTGTCCAGGGTTATGTAATGCAGAGTAACGGAGATAGCATAGCATGGATTTATCCAGGATGAATTGTTGCAAACTGAAGACTTTATAAGTTAAAATGCGAAAACAAACGTTGCTAACTTTATACTTTCCAAAGAAAAACAAGTATTTCTATGGACGGGAGTGAGTGATTTGGGGCTAAACGCTGTTTTTAACAGTATTTCAGTCATCGCGGGGCAGTCAGACGTACACTAAAGTAAACACTCTGCATCGCTCGACTTGTACTGAGAAACCAAGGGTAATGCAAGCATTACTACCTATCCTCGCAGCTTTTGCAGAATGGTTTTCCACTATAGAGATGGATGCCGAGCTCCCAGAACTTTTATATGTATCGATATGTGTATGTCTGCTTGTACTGCACTCAACAACAAAAGTTCCTATGACATATACGTTTTCCGATAATGTTGAAAAGTGCCTGTCTGAAATTACAGAGATCTTGACTTTACATACGCTATTTTGTGGAAAACGAGTAAATCTGTGGGTATTTAAACATGAATTGTGGAGACAATTTTTATTGTGGAAAAAGACTCGTTTAGTGAGTGTTATCTTGAAAAACCTATTGAATTTTGAACCAGAAGTCAACAGTCATGATGCCAAGGATTTCTAAAAATGAACGATGGCAGACACTTGAAATACTCAAAACCGCACAACGAATAATGGCTTGTCAATTTAATGTCCATGTGGCAACCAAATAAACTGTGTGGCGTTGACATTAGCCGACTAATCAGACCGTTCCCGTAATGGCCAACCACCAGTAACGACCCTAAGAAAAAACTACTGGATTCGACACACGCACTTCAGAACCGACTCTAACCAGCAACACTCACGGCAGCAACAATAACCGGCCTAAGATGGATATTGTGACAAACCGAACGTCGATGCTTACGTGGGTACGAGGTTATTTCGCAACGTCCCGGTATTAGTATATGAACATTGAGTTTAGCCCTACAACATTCATATGACGTTCTTACAGTTTACAGACATGTCCTATCATTAGTTATAGTTTACACTCATAATATACATATTCTGTATATAAAATATATTTGTCTGACATTGTGATTCTTATGTTCCTTTTTTATAACACTTTGAATGGCGTCACAGGAACTTTTGTTGCTAAGTATAGGCTTACAACAACTTCTTGGCGCTAGTTCACCGAGCAGTTATAGGAATACCCAGCTCAGACATGTTATACTGACTTCGAGCCAGCCAGTGCTTATGACACCTCATCGTAAGAGCGCAACCGCCTGATGTGGCCAGAGATCGAACCCCAATCTAGTGTCCAAGCACTCGCGAAAAAAAAAAATCGCTTTTTGTTTACGATGTAATTATTTTATTTTTTAATGTCCAAATTTCAATCTAAATTAGCTGTTGAAAATCTATTCTTTTTAATATGTTTAAAATAGCTCATATCGAAATTATTTTAAACACATTATCGCCGGGTATGTTTTAACAGCACAAGGTAGTTAACAAGACTAACAAGATGACGTTCACGTATAAAAATATGAAAATACAAGATAGAAATAAAAACATTATGATCGTCAATGTACCGGTACATAACAAACGTATCGCGATACGTACTTGTTTCAATTTTGCACCGTGCAACCTTTGTCACATCATTATATATTTGAACCATTTACACTTGTGCCGTCAGTGACAAATATTCTGGTCACCCAAACCTCAGTTGTTATTTCAATGTCGTTATGTGATGCAGTGAAACACACATCAATTCCCTGCATCAGACTACCACGTTGGTAACGCAGACTATCCTCGTGTAGTAACCCTCGCCGCGCAAGATAACTGCTTAAATTGTTAAACAATCGTTAAACAACAACCCACCCCACTTAAACAACTTTTGATAATTGATTGATGTATACAGTCTGATTGTTTGTCAGAGTTTGTTTCGATAAACTACATTCCTTTAACGTCGCACTGTAAATATTGCACATTATTGAATACATAAAATTATGTGTAGATTTTTTTCATAGACAAAACATGAGTCAACGTTGTTATGATATGAGTCGTGTGTACAACTTTGAATAATTTAAACATGATATATCAAGGTGAAATATTAACATGCGTCATGAGAAGTGGAGATACAATGTTGACATTTATAATGAAAGGTGAAGACATGATGTTAACATTGATAATGTCATGTAACGACATGATTTTAACATTGATAACGAAAGGTGAAGACATGATGTTCATATTGATAAAGACCGGTGAAGACATGATGTAAACATTGATAATGAAAGTGTAAAGATAAATTAGTATCCCTTACCAACACCAGACTAACGTTGTGACCTTGTGGTTTCCAACACGTGACCTTCATGGATGCTTTGTTTGTCTTGTCGAGGTACATACCCACATTCTGAAAGAAACCAATTAAATTACCCGTCAAGTGCTTATATATTTACTTGAAACCTTCGAGTGTCAAATTAATTTTAGTGGGCCTTAAAATCGTAACTCCCGCGATTTTCAATATTTAAGCCGATGGGAAATTGGACCCATAGCCTAGCTAAAGTAGAGATGTTTCCCGTTTTTAGGCCAATGTGTCTAAATTAAGATTTTCATCCCCATCAGACACTCGTTAAATGTGATAAACGTTTTTTGGTTTGAGAAAGTTGGTGAGCTAAACCAGTCGAGTTGACTTCTTGAATTCCATAATAGCTTTGAATTTTGTTTTCATTGTTTGATAGTATTATCGTTACAAGTTATAAGATCTGGTGACTTTAAAACCAAATATAAATAAAAAGTCATTACGTTTCAAGTGCGTGAGTTTATTACATAACCCTGCAATCTTAAGATAGCAGTGTGGACTGCAATACGGTGAGTTTAAAGCCTCCGAGTGACACTCGTGCCGGATCTACTTTTTTCGCCAGTATGGGTGTGTCAAGTGTTGTTGCCTGATCAGTTTGATGGTACTAAATTAACGCTTTGGCCCCCGTTTCACAAAGACGTCATAACTTTACGACGTCGTAAACCATGTCAATGCGCCGTTGGATTTGACTTACAAATGCCCAAAATCGTTGTAAACTGTGCACTTTATAAATAAAAACTTGTTTTTCTTTGGAAAGTGCACAGTTTACAACGATTTTTTGGCATTCGTAGACCAATTCCATTAACCTAGTGACATGGTTTACGACTTCGTAAAGTTATGACGTCTTTGTGAAACGGGGGCTTGTTGTGAATACCTCTACCATTATACTTTATACCCGTAACGATCTTTTAGGCCAATATAGAAGTAAAACAATAAAATGAAGATCTAATGGACACGGTCAGTAAGGCATAAAAGCAAACTCTGCGGCAAGACACGTTGTACATCGCCTAAACCCCGCGTTAGTCTGGCTGTCGAAATATTTTCTATGTGTGTATATGTGCAGTAAATTTTCAAAAAGTGGGAAGACATGACATTTATGATTATAGTTTCCATATATGCGTGGCCATCCATGGAAAACACACACTGATCGATGAGGATATCGCCGATAAAACTTTAATAGTCGGACGTTTGATTTCGACCTTGACCTTTACAGTTTGCAAATAATAGATTATTTAAGTACAAAACAAATTTTTATGTATTTTTTTCCTTTAACATTTATTAAAAGAGGTTTTGTAGTAAATATAGAACGTCATGCCAGTGCATTTGAACGTTTTGTGAACTCAATGAAGTCATAAAAGGCTAACAAATACTCGTTGTTTCTTGGCTATTATAACATCTCGCTCAATACAAAACGTTCAACTGCACTGGTATCTATGTGTTGTTGAGTACGGTTCAGTTGTTCTTTACAAAAGAGGATCCTTTACTTAGATTTACATAACCAGGGAAATCAGATATCCTACAAGGAAGTAACGGGTCAGTATTCTTTCTGTACAAATGGAGATTAGGCGGATTTGTTATAGTGACAACAGTTAGAGGACTATTTTTTCATTTTTGTATATCGTCATGGTTGACTTGTGTACGTAAATTTTAAAAAAGCGGGTGGGGTTAAGGGGTTGTTAAGACCCCAATATTTGATCGTGCTTGAAAATAACCTAAAACATCACAATCATTAAAAAATAGTGTGTGCCTGAGTTTTGTTCCACTCGGTTTGTGCCCTCGGCATAAATATAATTGTAAATGTATAGTTTGATTACCAAAAGGGTCAATATTCATTATTACGCTCGGGGCTTAAATAATGCGTGAATTCCCGGTATCTTGTGCTGTTAAAATGTTTAATAATTTGTTTAAAAAAGCTCACGAAGAAGTTCTTTCACACAAATTATCACTTAATGGGTTTTTAACAAGTACTTCTGATGGAAATTTTGATCATAAAACAACGTTGAGTTTGACATTCAAAGGTTACATTTATGGGAATTATTTTAAGATAACAAGGAATACGAACAAATTATCACTGGATTAGTATTTCTGGTTACAAATGTCATTATCCTGTATAAACTGTGCACTGCCTAAAACCCATGTAATATAGATATATGGTTATTTGTATTTGTCCAAGGTTTACTCACCGTGATAGGCATGACCTGTTGTTGTTGAGCAACGCCGCCGTTGCTGCTGTAAACAGGGACGTTGACATTGGTGCGGTCGTTCAACTCGAGTGTCAACTTTGACGTAACGTCGCCAGACGTCATCGTCATTTTCACAACAGGACTCAGCGACAGACAGTCCAGATCCTGACCAGAGTCTAGGGTTAATGTAGCCACCGTGTCTGTAGCAGCTGCAGCAACATCGACAACATCAACATCTTTAGCATCAACAACATTGACAACATCATCAATATCAGCATCACCAACATTGACGACATCAACAATATCAGCATCACCAACATTGACGACATCATCAATATCAGCTGCAGCAGCATTAACGACATCATCAATATCGACAACATCAACATCATCAGTATCACCAACATTGACAACATCAACAATATCAGCAACATCAGCATTGACAACATCAACCATATCAGCAACATCAACATTGACAACATTATCAATATCAGCAGCAACAACATTGAAAACATCACCAATATCAGCAACATCAACAACAACGTTAACATTAGCATCACCAACAACATCAACCTAATCAGCAACATCAACATTGACAACATCAGCAATAGCAGCAACATCAGCAACAACGTTAACATCAACATCACCAACAACATCAACCTAATCAGCAACATCAACATTGACAACATGAACAATGGTGTCATCCCACCTGGCCTAAAATTATTCAATTAAGTAGGTAAAATTCATTAGGCTATGTTGGATATTATGCCTCACTGGTTTTAGGGTATTAGGTTGGATTTCTGTTGGACTGGTCTATTATCAACCACAGTAGGGGTTTGATGGATTATATATGTATAGGAAAAAAGATTTCTATGGGTTTTTAAATTTATAATTTTTTAAATTATAAATTTGCAAAATATTTGTGTAAGTTGCTTTGTGGTATTCATGTGTAAGTATTTATTCCAATAATTTTAGTAAATATTATAATTTATCATTTACGAGTCGAAACGGTGTGGACTTTCTTCATAACGGTTTGGACACAAATGTTAACGGTCAGGACACATCCTTTAAAACTTATAAATATAACTGTTCAGTGAT
>JAULCD010211956.1:0-16454 GCA_032361085.1 Calliostoma canaliculatum
ACTCAACGCCAATCCCTCACCTAATCATTACTCACTGCCCATCCCTTTCCCCATCATTACTCAATGCCCATCGCTCTCCCCATCATTACTTACTGCCCATCCTATTCCCCATCATTACTCAACGCCAATCCCTCACCTGATCATTACTTACTGCCCATCCCTTTCTCAATCATTACTCACTGCCCTTTCCTCACTTCATCATTACTTACTGCCCATCCCTTTCCCCATCATTACTCAACGCCAATCCCTCACTTGATCATTACTTACTGCCCATCCCTTTCTCCATCATTACTCACTGCCCATCCCTTTCCCCATTATTACTTAACGCTAATTCCTCACCTGATCATTACTTACTGCCAATCCCTTTCCCAATCATTACTCTTTGCCCATCCTTTTCCCCATCATTACTTACTGCCCATCCCTTTCTCCATCATTACTCACTGCCCTTTCCTCCCTCCATTATTACTTACTGCCCATCCCTTTCCCCATCATTACTCAACGCCAATCCCTCACCTGATCATTACTTACTGCCCATCCCTTTCTCCATCATTACTCACTGCCCTTTCCTCACTCCATCACTACTTACTGCCCATCCCTTTCCCCACCATTACTCAACGCCAATCCCTCACCTAATCATTACTCACTGCCCATCCCTTTCCCCATCATTACTCAATGCCCATCGCTCTTCCCATCATTACTTACTGCCCATTCCTTTCCCCATCATTACTTACTGCCAATCCCTAACCTGATTATTAATCACTGCTCATCCCTTTTCCCGTCATTACTAACTGCTCGTGCATCACCCCCTCATTAATCACTGCCCATTTATCACTTCATCATTACTTACTGCTGGTCTCTCTCTCTAAAGGTAAGGGTTAGGCGGAAAGTCCATACCCAAAGACGCAAGTCTTGGCGAGGGTTTATTTCCAAAATAAATTCCGGAACACCCATAAGTAAAGTCTCGAATATGATTAACAAAATCAAGGAAAAAGGTTAAAAAACCACCGTTCAACATCTTAAAAATTGTAGTGATCGCATCACTTCCAAAACTGACATGGCCAATAAGTTGGCAAAGACTATAGCCAAAAATTCTTCATCGGCCCATTATGTTACTGCTTTACAAAACACCACAAACAGCAGGAACAGTGTGAAATTGATTTTGGTCAGTATAACGATGAAATCTACAATTAGGCTTTTTCACTGTCCGAGCTTCATAGAGCTCTTTCTAAAGCCAATGATACAGCGACTGGTCCAAATGAAATTCATCACCAGTTGCTGAAACACTTACCTCAAGTGTCTTTTCAGACTTTACTTCATAATTTTAATGTAATATGGGAAACTGGTTATTTTAACCGTCATAGCACAATGCTACCATTTTACCATTCCTAATCCTGGCAGGGATCACACTGATCCTTCCAATTATCGTCCAATAGCTCTAACTACGTGTAGTTGCGTCTGTAAAACCATTGAGCGAATGATTAATGATCGACTCGTTTGGTACTTGGAATCCAATCAGTTGTTAACTGACATTCAATGTGGATTTCGTAAACAGTGCAGTACCGTCGATCATCTCGTTCGTTTAGAATCTTTCATCAAAGATGCATTAAGCAACAAACAACATGCTGTGTCTATTTTCAACTTAGAAAAAGCATATGACACTACATGGAATCATGGCATTTTGAAGGATTTGTTTAATTTTGGCTTACGAGGTCACAAATGCCTCATTTTATAAGTTCATGTGGGCTCCACCCTTTTCGATTTTTATGACCAAAAATTGGTGTCCCACAGGGTAGTATATTATCTGTCACACTATTCAGTATTAAATTCAATTGTCTCGCTTAATAAAATTTATAAGTAGTCGTTGTTAAATTTCTAAACCACACTGTGTGCACTTTTGCAACAAAAATAAATGATCCAGAACTTTAGGATAAAATACCACTTAACGTTGTGCCTGAGGCCAAGTTTCTCGGCAATATTTTTGACAGCAAGTTGTCGTTCATCCCTCACATAAAAAATATAAAAGTAAAATGCCTTAAGGCATTAGACCTGCTTAAGGTTGTTGCTAATTCCAAATGGAGTAGAGATGAGGAAACCCTTCTTCATCTCTACAGATCTCTCATCTGCTCAAAACTGGATTACGAATCCATAATTTATGGATCTGCCCACCACACTTATATTAAAATGTTAGATACAATCCACCACCAAGGTCTCAGGCTCTGTCTTGGGTCCTTCAGAACCTCTCCTGTTGAAAGTCCTACGTTGAAGCTGATGAGCCATCTCTGGCAGATCAGCGCATCAAGCTAGCAATACAATATTAAATCAAATTCAAATCATTCTAATCCGGCCTACAACCTTGTATTTGATCCCCAATATACACAGTTGTATTCATTTAAACCAAATGCAATCTCTCGGTATCTGCATTCAATAGTACATTCAAGATGCGGATATCGACCTTCCTTCTGTTGCAAAATACAGTTTGCTTACCATTCCTTCGTGGCAAATGGTTAAGCCTAACGTAAATTTACAACTTACAAAACATAAAAAAAGCAGATACAAATGATTTAATCTTTCAACGGGACTTTAACGAATTACGTGATTAGTACGCTGGTCACAAGGCCGTATACACTGATGGGCCGAAAGATGGTCTTACAGTGACAGCTGGAACTGTCTCTCCATCTAAAAATATAGCTTCCAGGCTGCATGATGGCAGCTCTATAGTCACTGCTAAGGCTAAGGCCTTTCTTCTTTCTCTTTACTACATTTATAAATCTACCTATTCTAAATTCAGTATCGTGTCTTCAGGCAATCAAAAAGTGTAAATCAGATCATCCCATTGTGAGGGATATTTTAACTACTTATGAATCACTTTATCTTGCCCAATACGACATCGTCTTTTTTTGGTTGCCAAACTATAAGGGCATCAGGGGAAACAGCAAAGCCAATACAGCAGCTAAATCAGCCTTAAACTTTAACAACATTTTATCTACTGAAGTTATCTACAAGATATATACATTTTATACATATTAATTTCGTAGCGCTGTTCATTATCTAAATCTTTCAAACATAAAACTTAAAATTATTCAAACCTTCAGCCTCTTTGTAGATAATACTATACAAATATCAAATATTCTATTTATAACTAAAGTTTTTAACACTTAAACTGTCTCGCAGCTAATAGCTGTAATATTGCCCAAGTGGCGCTAAACAATAACTCACTCACTCACTCACTCACTCACTCACTCACTCACTCACCGGGTCATTACTCACTGCCCATCCAAACGTGGAACTTGATAAGGGTACGGTAAGGGTGGAAAAGTTGGGGATGAACTTCCTGTAGTATCCAGTTAACCAAAGTAGTGCTCGAACTTGCTTCTTATTACCGGCCCTAGACACTGCCAGGATTTCGTCCAACTTCTTCTGCTTCGGGGCGATCTTACCCTCCCGTAGGGTGTGGCCCAGAAACTGCAGGGAACTAAAACCTACCATAGCCTTGGATGGACGAGCGGTAAGGTGGAACTTCCTGAGCTGACTGAGTACTGCCCTTTAGCTTGCTCATGTGGACTGTCCAAGCTACTGTCCCCCCCAGGGTGTCATCTAGGTAGTTATCCGCATCTTGCAGCCCGGACAACACCCTCCTCATCAACCTAGTGAATACGGCTAGGATATTTACAAGACCAAACAGCATTACCTTCCACTAATATAATCCGTCAAGGGTGACAAAGGCCGTGATTTCCCTCCCACCCTCCTCTATCGGGTAAGCCTTACTTGGGTTAATTTTGGTGAACATGCAGCAATGATTTCACCTCACAAACAGAAATTCGGCCAGCACCATCAGCTCTGCGTCGAACACTGTGATTTAAATAATCCGGCAATAATCCACACAGAAGTGATGGGACCTGTTTGGTTTCTTAACCAACACAATGGACGATGCATAAGGTGATGAGGATGATTCAATAACCCCAAAGCGCAACATGGCCTCGACCTTCGTAGTGACTACCATCCTCATATGATGGGGTTAAGGGTGTGTCTACACCTGATGGGACCGAATTCGACAACCTGATCTTAGGAGGAGAAGTCAAAAAGTTTTGATCCTTGCATAAAAAAACCAGAATATTGGTATTAACAACATTTATTTTTTCCACATAGTCCCCTTGTGAGTAAATACACTTGTTCCATCTTTTCTGCCAGTCACTGATGCCACCTCTGTAGAAGGCGCCATTTTTGTCCTCAAACCAAGCCTCAGCAACAGCGATTAGCTCAGTATCATCCTGAAATCTCCGACCACGCAAGCGTTTCTTTAGATTTGGGAACAGATGGTAATCACTTGGTGCCAGGTCTGAAGAGTAGGGTGGATGCGGCAAGATTTCGAACCCACAAGCATGACAGCAGTGGTTGCAACACGAGAGGTGTGTACTGGAGCATTGTCCTGATGCAGGAGAATACCACGTCTTATCTTGCCCCAGCGCTTCTCCTTGATTGACTGTAGCACTTGCCTCAACAAGTTAGCGTAATATTCCTTGTTCATTGTTCTTCCATGAGGTAAGTAGTCTATGTGGATGACACCTTGCTATCCAAGAATACTGCCATTATTTTCCGCACTGATCCTCATGTCAATGTTTTCCTGACTAGTGCTTGTTGTTGGACGACCTGGACGGGGGTCATCTTCAAGGCTCTCTTTCCCATGCTTAAATTCATTGACCTACCGTTTGATCGTAGCAGATGAAGGGGAAGATTTCCCATAAACTGCTAAAAGCCTTTTTTCAATGTGCTTCGCCGAGTTTCCTTCCAGAACTAAAAACTTAATGACTGCTCTATACTTAATTTTATCCATTTTTACTGCTGTTCAATAACTTCTGAGAGTAGGGTGCCAAAACGTATAGCTGACTTTAGATACACCCTAAGGTTCAATGTCGTATAATCGGTTGTGGAACCTGGGTTTGAAAAATGCCAAAGGCTCAAAACTTTTTGACATCCCCTCGTATATTCGAGACAGTCAGTCCGGCCGGGAAGATCAGTCAGAACATTGGAGTATTTCGCCAACAAATCTCTAAATTCCCGTCGTTGTGCCTCTGTCAACTCTGATTAAAGATGCACATCTAAATGTGGCTCTTTGGCCCGAGGAGCCAGAGAAGCTATGTCTAGGGTCTCTGCCCCAGCCCTACACCTTCCGTTACATCTACCACCTCAATCATGCGGACTTCTACCTGCTGAGGGAAGCTAACCACGACACTACACACCTCTTGACTGTCCTGTACGATTGTCTTAAAATCCCCACCACTTATCTCCTGACGACCGTCAATGCCATCACTACTTATCATTCCCTCACTATCACCTGAGCTGTTAAATCACTAATTGACCCGGAGGTAATACTTGTGAAGTATTTGAAAATTTAAAAGAATCCCAGGAAAAAATGAAAATACATTATGACAAAAAGTATCAAGAGAGAACTTTCAGTCCTGGTGACAAAGTTTTAGTGTTTTTGCCTATCTCTGGTCAACCATTAGGTGCTAGATATCATGGTTTATATGTTATTGACAAAAAAGTTAGTGATACTAATTAGGTTGTACAAACACGTGGTCATCGTAAAAAGACACAGCTTTGTCATGTCAATATGATTAAAAAGTATCATGAAAGGAAGGACAATCTATCTACTAAGTCTGTTGCTACTGTTTCTCATGGAGATGTTGTGTCAGATTTCAATACTGATGATAATTGTGATTTTGTCAAGTTTGATGGCATTAGCTGACTATGCTAGCCCTAACTTAAACAATCCTGAAATTTTAGCTAACTTGAATGTTAAGTTAGGTCACTTGCCATCTGAACAAAGTGCTCAATTGTCAGAGTTAATTCAAGAGTTTGCTCACGGATGTACCTGGTCCAAAAGATTTAGTGTCTCATGGTATAGATGTAGGTGACGCTGTGCCTGTAGAACAACATTCCTACCGGATGAATCCAATCAAACTCAAAGCTCTGAAGAAGGAGGTTCAATACATGCTGGACAATGACATCATTGAACGAAGTCATAGTGACCGAAGTTCACCTTGCATTATTGTGCCGAAACCTGACGGTAGTTACAGATGTTACACTGACATGAAACGTGTGAACGCTGTTTCCAAAACTAACAGTTATCCAATACCAAGAATCGATAATTGCATCGACAGAATCGGTCAAGCCAAGTATGTCAGCAAGTTTGACATATTGAAAGGGTATTGGCAAATTCCACTGACTGAGCGTGCTGAGAGAGAATAAGCATTTGAGACTCCAGATGGAGGTGATGCCATTTGGGCTCAATAACGTTCCAGCTACATTCCAGCGTCTCATCAATGACATTACAGCTAACCTTGAGGGTGTTAAGGCCTGAAGAATATATGTGCTTTCTTCAAGAGATTCACTGAAGCCAAACTGACTGTTACTTTAGTGAAAAGTGAATTTGCATAGGTACACATACATTATTTAGGCCATGTTGTAGACCGAGGTCAGGTACAGCCCGTACAAGCGAAAGTGGAAGCTATTTCAAAATTCCAAGTTCAACAAACGAAAAAGGAACTTATGAGATTCCTGGGTATGGCTGGTTACTACTGTAAATTTTGTCAACATTTCTCACATGTGGTAGCCCTTCTTACTAATTTGCTGGGGAAAAAGTGAAATTTGTTTGGGACAGCAATTGACAAAATGCTTTGGAAAAAACTAAAGCCATTCTCATGAATTCTCCTGCTCTCCATGCACAAAATTTTGAGACATTGGTGCTGGTGCTGTCCTGTTGCAGAAAGATGCATCAGGCTTTGATCATCTCGTTTGTTATTTTTTTACAAACATTTCACAAATATCAAAATAATTATTTAACCATTGAAAAATAAACTTTTGCTCTATTGTTAGCTTTGCAACAGTTGGAAGTGTACTTAGGTACTACTTTGTTTTCTATTCAAGTGTACACTGATCACAATCCACTAACCTTTATTCATAAAATGAAAAACAAAAAACAATGTCTCATGCGTTGGAGCTTGTCTTTGCAATAATTTGATTTAGACATTAAACATGTCAAAGGCAGAGCCAATGTTATTGCTGATACATTGTCTCGGATTGGTAGAGTGTGATCAGTCCTGAAAACTTGATTTTCAATTTGTGTAAACATTTTTTATAATTATAATGTATGATGTTTATTATATTATGTGCTAAGCAATTTTTGGGTACTTTTTATAATAAAAAAAATCTAATTATATTCAAACTTTCTCCGAAGAGGGAGAGTGTTAAACTCAGTGTATTTGTGTTGTTCATTAATAATAGTCACTGTTTTGCACTGGTTATATATGGTTAAGTTCAGTTGGACTTCATTACACAGCAATTTACATATGATTGACGTGTTTATAAACATTTGCTGCACTCAAGGCAGGGAGTGCTAAAAATAGATTAGGGAATATCCACCTAGCATGCCCTTGATGAATCTATAATGATCTAGAAACAAAGAAAACATTCTGAAAGTAATTGAGAGTATAATAAGGGGTGTTCCGCTCATTTGGGACACACTTCAAGACAAGCTTTCATTTGAACCTTCCTGCCTGTAACTGACTTTCTTGGACACTTGTCTACATTTGAGAACAGTAGCTACTGGGTGAATATATAGCCTACTACTTGCTCTCTTTTATGTACCTCTCTAACCATACAGTAAGCTCAAACACTCATCCTATATATAAGTAGTATCCAAAAGGCTGAAGCTGGCACACCCTGCCACACCTATGTGCCACACTTATATTTCAACCCACTAATCAGTCTGACCCACCCGAGTTGTATTGGTCTTTTCCCAACATCCTTTAGTGTTGAACGACATTTGTAATAACTAAGAGGTAATTATTATTTTTACCTTTAACAAGATTGTTGTTTAGGATGAACGTAGCCACATTCTCAGTAGGGGTATCAGTTTTCAAGCAGTGTGGGGCCCACAAGATTCATTGAACGTCTTTATCATTTATAACCGTGATAATTTTAGTCTCATTCAGACTTGTGTTAATATCGCTTATCTTTACAAGCTTGTATATACCAAATAGTAAGCTCCCAATTTGGATATTTTGTCTCGTTTTGGAAAGTCACCAAGGCTTGGCCATTGTACCATCCTTGATATTGTATAACCTATCGATATTTTATATTTGAATAAACTTTTTATATGAGGGCTAAAATTTTATTTAGAGAATAGTGTGGATATGATATACCACAATGAAAGGACAATGAAACTGTAGATGGCACCTTGTCATGTATTGGGGAGTACTGTAGGATTCACCCAGTCTGAGTCAATTTTGTATGAGTCCTGTAGTGCACAGCACATTCAACAGAAGTTCGTCAGGGCAACTATGGGCAAGATGCATTCATCCCCTTGTTATGAGGGAACTTCATGGGATATAAGCTAGCCGTAAATATTCACTTGAGAGGTTCTCTAACTTTTTTGACAAAAAACATGTTCATACAAAACCACGATGTAGACAAACATTTTACATACCATAAAACCAAAACTATTAATGAATATATAGAGCAGCTACTGGCAGAAATATGCGATTCACCTTTCCAAGATGTAGTTTAAAACATACTGGATGAATTTATTCCCGAGGTCATCAAGGAACGTCTGCTAAAACTCTTACAGACTAAAAAATACCGACCTATTCCATCACTTCCTAATAAGAAGGAAAGGAAAAGAAAGGCAATTAAGGAAGAATTCAATCCGATCACTCACGCCTCAAGATCTGATCATAAGGAGGACCTAAAAGACCTGTTTGCAGAGAAAGAACCAACCTTCACACAGACTCCATTCGCCATTGGTAATTACCTATGAGGCTGGCAGATGGTTGTACCCAAAGGACACACAGACCCAAGAGCTTTCATCGAAAAGGTGCGCCGCAAATTTGAGGATAAGCTCAAAGACGAAATCAGAGCACTTGGTGGTGTTAAGTTTCAGCTGGCGTTAATGGTCAAGCTAAAAAAAGCTGGACCTAATAGAACTCATAAACAGGAGACTCTTATGCAGAAAAGTAAAATCGATAGGGCGCTTAACCAAGCTTTCACCATTATCCAAGAGACTCTTAAGAAATGGACTCAGGGTGAGTCGTGGATCAGGTAGAACCATTTAGCTGGACATCGATAGATACCAGCCATTGAGGAGAGGGTGTTACACCCAACTTCCAAAAGCTCTGAAGGATAAGAAGACATGTGTGAACCCGAAAAAAAACAAGGGTAACAACTGCTTCCGAGTGGCACTAACAATCCTCCTCTTTCCTGTAGCTAAAAATCCTCAAAGCTCTCAAAATACTCTACAAATAATGATGATGGGCTTATCTTTGAAGGGATTGATTAACCCACACCTGTCTCGCAAATCCCGAAAGTGGGGAAGCTCAACAACCTAGCCATCAATGTGTTTGGATGGGACAAAAGCGTGATTGTGCACAACCTCAGCAAACAGTCAGAGGACTGTCTGTCCTCTGTCTTGCAATTTTCGGAAGTCAGCCACACACAATAACATGTTGAAACGACTTTTAAAGTGAAAAAGCTATATGCAGTAAAGTAACAACCACCTTTTAATATCTTTGGTACATTTTTCTTTGTGCATTATGCTGATTTCATCAGATACGGTAGATAAATCATCAGATACGCTATGTGGTATTTAGGTATTTAGACGAAAGCTTGTGTAAAAAGAAGCCTATCATTCGAACATATACTGACATGAACATCAGTAAAACGTTGTAATCTTCGCTTTAAAAAAATATCCAATTAATTAATTTGCATTCATTAAATACGTTAAGTTACCATCGGTTACATTAGTTTGAAAAACTTGCTCTTTCAGAAAGTTACAGTTGGAAATTATTTTATCAGTCCCAGTTTACATTAACTATTTTATCAAATATCACCTACAGAATGGATTTCAATGCAATTATCCATTTGCTAACGTGGCCAAGATTACTTTCCAGTTTGTAATGAATTTTCGAAAATAAAACTCGGTTTGGGGACCAGCTTGACTGAAAACGGGAGGTAAAGTGATGGCACAACATGCATGTGAGTTAATAAGATTTTATTCATGGAGACTATTAAAGTTAAGTGAATAGCTTCCAATTGTGCTCGTGTTAGCTAACATATTTGACAAAAACGTATCAGATGGCAAATTGTCAAATTTGTCAGCTATTTCAAAAGTATACTTATTCTAAAGTTTCGAATGGACATTTAAAATAGGTGGAATGTTGTACCAAAGTACCAAACACAACAGAATGTATTCTAGTATATCAGGCGTGTGCGGCAATCAACCATACTAACGTATCTGATAAAAAGTATAGTAACCTGTTCCTATAATTGTGTAAGTTTGTGATTCATGTTTTTTCTTTAAGGTTTTGGGGAAATTGATGATAAAAAGGGTTAATATTATACTTATACACATCGTATGTGACACATTGTGTTATTATGTTTATTTAACTTATGTGTGATTTCTGCAGACAAACGTGCTAATATATCTGATGAGAAAATTGGGGACTGTAAAATATTGCTCACCAATGACTTTTTATTGAAATTATTGCTTGAACACTGATTGAATAAACGTGTGACCATTATGATTGAAAAGAAAACATAAAGTGCAATGAGCAGAATAATTAATCATTCAGTCATAAAACCACACACTGAGCACGGGGACAGAGCTGATAACGACTTTATTAGCAATAACCTTGACTGTTAAATATACAAACTATACAATGTACATGAAACTGTGTATTCATTCAGTAGTTCAACTTTAATTACGACATTTAAAACAGAAATATATGTTTTAAGCTAAGATATTAACTATGTTTTACGTATGGGACAACACAATTGTGTAGTTTCCCGTTTAGCTGAGAATAAGTGATAAGCTCATTAACAACTCGGTCTTTGGCAAGACGATAAAGAACCTTCGCAATCGGGTGGATGTGAAGCTTGTATGAAAAAATAAGGAAGATAGCTGCGCCATTTGATAACAAGATATGCATTTGCCCGAGCCAATATATTCGATGATGATTTTCATACTATCCAGGTTCATAAGAGCCGCCTGGTTCTCAACCAGTCCGTTTATGTTGGGAGGAGCATCCTCGTTCTCTTCAAACACTGATGTACGACTTCTATTAGAGACTTCTATGAGAGATTTAATCGTACACTAGCAAAGCGCCTGTTCGGTCATCAGTATGTAGTTGAAATGAAAATGACCGATAAGTTCAGACTAATAGTGTGGGTAGTATGACTACCAATCATTATATGAGCTTTAAATAACGAAGTAACTGGACAGATTGGCAAGAAACCCGCCGATGTTACTAAAATGAATCTAATATCCGCCGAGGCTGCATCACCCAGAAAAAACTTAGGCGAAGCTTTTTGTCAATGTCAGTGTAAGACAGTGGTATCGAGCAACAAATCCAATATGGTATCTTAATATGTACATAACTTGAGCTGTTATGAAAGAAGGGAAGCCTATTTTATACTATTTACAGGATGGTCCATGGAGAGGATTTGTGAAAGAGGAGTTACTTATAGTTCCCAATGACACATTTCAAAGACACTTGTAAGCAACAGAACCTGTTACACATAAACCAAGAACAACAAACACTATTTCTCAGTCATTCTGTGACTCGAATGAAATATAAAAGTCTAAAAGCTCTGGCTTTTTTCGAGTGGTGGTAACTGTTTACCATGACAAAACTGTATTTGCAAATTGCAGCGATGTCTTGGAAGGTACTCTTGGCATGTCCTTGTCTTCGTAGTTCTTCATTAATCCAATCAGAACACCGACTACGTTTTCGTGACCATTTTACTTGTGGGCTTGTAACTCTTCTTCAGCCTTATAATGGCGTTTTTGTTCAGCATGCGTGTTCCCTTTGCCCAGAATGCTAAAAAAATAGTTAGACCTGGAAAAGACCAACGTGTTAACGATAGCACCACCAACAATCATAACAACGGCTGATGCCATAATGATAATATTGCTTGACTTTATTTCAATATGTTGACAGGGATGATTCCTTGTTTAATCAACATATCTGAATTTGCACAATTGTAGCATTGTGCCTCGATGGTGGAAATGCATCTTTTTCTCATGTTATGTTATGCCTGAAGTGAGATTTGTTGTCGGCGTTTCAGCAAGTGGTAGTGAATTTTGTCAAGACCAGTTGCTGTATCATGGGCTTTAGAAAGTGCTGTATGAAGCTCAGATAGTGAAAATAGTTCAAGACGAAATATGATTTACTGAGAAACTTAGAAATGAATTAGAGGGTAGCGAACTTTTGCCTGCAGTTGATGACTATTATAGTAATTTTGCTGAATGACCGTTATTAAAAGATTATGATAAATTTAAATTTGATGATGAGGGAAAGCTAAGTTAAAAATCTTATCCGATATAGATCTTTTTTATAAAAAAAAAATAGTTAATGCAAACCATATAAAGGGTCAACTTTAAGTAGTAAAAACAACTTTGTATTTGTTACAAAAGTATTAGGTTTTAATCTCAGTAAAACTAAAACAACTAACACCTAGACTTACTGAAACTCTCAAGTCTGCTGATGAGAATTTAGAACAAATTGAAATGAATAGTTTAAATAATGAAGCTGAATCAGAATTTGATAGTTTTAGAAACCATAAATACCTCTACATTAAGAAATTCTGAAGAATTGCAATCTTCTGTCAGAAAATTACGTGGATTGGATGAGGCAAAGATAAGAATAAGAGGATAATTAACTAATAATTTATCAAAATTAACAGAAATAGACACAACAATTAAAATATGAAAAAAGGAATTTAAGCAATGAATATAATAAAGAAGAAATTAAACGTATAATTGAGAGAATTCATGACTTGGAAGAAGAAAGCTCAATGCATTTAGAAAGCAGCCTCAAGTAATAAAGCATCACTTCGTTCTCAAATAAAAAGAATTCGTAAAACTATAACTCAATTGTTAAAAGATAATACTTAGCTTAGTGTACAAAAACATTAGGAGCACCTTTAGAATCCCCCAACATAAAACCCCAGAGGGCGTGGCCTCACCCAGATGATGTCACTAGTCAGGTGCTCGCTCAAGGTTACATACATCAAGTGTAAATGAACTTTTGCAAACATGCAACTGAGCCGGGAATCAAACCCAGGGCCTTCTGAATGAGAATCCACGACTTTACCGACTGAGCCACAAGGGTCTAATTTTAGAGTGATACTTGGTGTCGGTTTGTCGTACATTCGAAAAATTTCGGGAATTTTCGGGAATTTTCGGTAAGAGTTTGTGTAGTTTTGTCGTACATTTGGAATAATTCGGTAGTTTTCGGTAAGAGTTCGGTAATTTTCGGTAATTTCCGGCATTGAATGCGTCATGTCACCAAGTAGGCACGTGCACTTCCGGTTCCTGATTGGTGTTTTTTTGTCGCATGATGCAGTGTTTACTAGCGAACTGTGAAACTATCGAACTGTGTAGTTTTGTTTGTGGTTTTGGATACAAAAATGTCCGGAATTAACGCTTCGTTTGAGGATTTTGTGATGGAAAAGACGGTGGGGCGTCTGCCTTTGGTAGAGAATGTGGATCCGGTGATTATTAAAATTATTGGCCCCAAAAACCCTGAAAAACTACTAACCCTAAATAAGTCACACGAAAGTCCAAGTGTTAAAGTCGGTAAAAATTTTTTTTAAAAATGTGAATAACAAACCCTGACAAAAAACTAACCCTAAATAAGTCACGAAATGAGATCCAAGGGTAAAAGTCGGTAAAAAAATACCCCAAAATAGAATGAAATTGTAAACACAGACGTGGACAGAAGTAGGTCAGCCAAGGTCATGAAGTGTAGAAAAGAATACAATCGTAGAACAATGTTGAAATTTGTGACGTCATAAACAATGTTAATGCTCGTGCTCTTATTTGGTGGGTGATTCTAAAGTCAGGCCAAACATTATTTAGAGAACAGGGTTTAACTATTGATAGTATATTAACTGCAATCGAATTTATCATATCTACAATAACTCTAGCATTATCTGGTGGGAGTGGTTGTGGTGGTGGTGGTGGTGGTAGTGGTAGTGGTAGTGGTAGTGGTAGTGGTGATAAACCAAAAGGAAAAAGTTGGATAAGAGATAAACGTCAAGCATTAGGAAGAGCTTTAGCTATTTTAGCTGGTAAAGCCGCTGCTGCCTTACCAGGAATGATAGGAAGTATTGTATTGTGGCTTTTAAATTTGTTATCTAAAACGGGAACATGGTTTAGTAAAAATGTGTCGATGATAATTGTAGGTATTGGAGGTTTGTTATTCCTGATCGCTAAAGATTTTTTAACCAAAGAGTAACTGAACCAAATATAACACCAAAAGCTATTAGCATAGTTTTATTATCTGTATGCTTTTGTGTTTTAATGAAATCATGTACTGTTGGTGGAACTACTTTATTTGGAATTATACTATTCACATCTTTATTTACCCCTAATTTGTTTTGCTTTGTTGCGATAACTATATCATTGTTATATCCTATACCTTTACCTATTTTAAGCTTTATGACACTTGGAGCCATATATAATCCTATTCCAGAAACATAATCTACTTTTGAACTGGCATAATGTAATGCATCTTGATATTTTTAAATATCTCTAGGATGGCGCGTGGTCTAGTGCATAGCACGATTGATCACAATCAGGCGATGTTCAGCAACGTCGGGTCTGGATTGTTACCGGATGGGTGACCCGCTCGGCTTGCTGGATTTTTGAGAATATCTAAGCTATTTGCCCTGCCCCACACTGAGACAGGTTGAAAAGCTTGTGGTGTCACTCTAGGCAAGTGGCTTTGTTCGAAGTGTGCCTCTGTTAACCCAGCAGTATAACTGGGTACCTGGTATGGAAGACTTTCGTAATGTGAATGCTAACCATCTAGCGCTCAACTGTCAGCTGGGGTTGTATACTCCCCAGGGAGTTGAGACTGACAATGCAATAAACATTGTATCCGATGACCAGTGTAATAATTGTGTAGGCGCTTCGAGCATACACCTACGTACGTGTGGATTTAGTGCCATATAAATATGTAAATTATTATGACACATAACACAGTTATGTATTTACTACTTGATAATTTGACTGAGTTTTTTTATGTTCCATAACATGTTAAACATTCACTTGATACAAATTAAATGTAAACACTGAAAATGTGTTTGATATAAATCAGCAAAAATAGACTGTAAACTGTTTGCTAAACGTAGTAAAGGCCCTGAACTATTACAGTTAAAGCTTGCGTCCTCGTGCTTTAACTATGATAGTTCATGGCACAACTATATCAGACAACACATGACTGTAGAGCATAATTTATTTCTTAAGTAAAGGATGGGCGACATCTTTAATCTTTTAGAGAAGCAGGTTAGAAATAAATGTTTTGGTATAGTTCTAATTACCTGTTGATAGCCTGTTAAAAACCTATCCTGTGTTAATTTGTTTCAAAGAGCTTCCACAGGAAGCTCTTTGAAACAAATTAACGCAAGATAAGTTTTTAACAGCACGAGGTGATCAGTTTTAACCCCTCTAAATAGACTCGGCGTTTAAAGGATTAACCTTTTAAACCGGATTGTACTCGGGATGGGTTAGTCGCAGAATGTTTCAGACTTTGAACATTCAGTGACGACAAAACTTTTCCTAAGATTAACTGTCGAGATGCCAAAAGTCAACACGTATCCGTTTTAAAATCCAAATTCTAAACAGATTGTTAAATCCTTATTATCTTAAGTTTAACTATATTGCCTGTTCGATATCTTTTATTACACACTGAACTCGGGTTTTGGCCGAGTTTTGTTTTGAAATTATGTACGTGCACAGAGCCACGCACACCATCCTGTTTCCCCACAAACCTTCACCGAAATACAATACTGATATCCGGCCAAGACGCTTCAATTAAAATAGGAAGCGCGTAGAGAAAAAGAGACATGACAATGCTACCTACATGGTGACCGAGACAGGACACGGTTTTTAAAAAGCCGCTAAAACTGTGGTCTCTCTTAGCAATCGTATGAGGGTCATTTTAAAAGTTCTAAGCCCAATTCCAAAATGTAAGCAGTAACTTCGATGTCATTGGATAGTACCACGGTGGGCACCTATTATCTTGGCATGGTCGGGTAATCGGAACCACAACAATGGTGTTAGTACCTACACCGAAACTTCGCATTAAGACAATATAGACGTTAACAGTCATAAACAACTTTGTTATATTCCTTCACAACTTTTGAACACCTCTCAACGATTTAAGCCAAAAGATGAATGTTGTGGTTCCAATTACCCGACCTTGCCTTGTTAAAAGGTGCCCACCCTAACTTGATCATCATATCATTTTATTATTTAAAACTGGCTCCCACAGGAGATATCGCTTGTGTGAGATCAAACAATATCTCCAAGGAGATATCGTCACAAATTATGTCATTTAATTGGAACGATATATCCGGCATGACATCATAACCATAAACGTCACCATGAG
>JAULCD010211957.1:0-10581 GCA_032361085.1 Calliostoma canaliculatum
CAATATTTTTACTTAATATGACGTTAACACGCTATCGTGTGGTTATTTGTTTAAAAGAGCTCCTGCAAGGAGCTCTTTTAAACAAATTACCACAAGATAGGTTTCAACAGCCCATGATGGTAATAGATTGGAGTTGTAAAACTGAATCAGCTTTTTGAGGGTTGCAACCTCATATAATTGCCTAGACAAGTGGCTTCACTGCGAAAAATAGTCACACTACTTGGAAACACCTTTGTTTAATTTGTGTGCAGAGTGATAGACAAATTGTCAACCGCTGGACCTTTAAATGAGAGTTTTCATTGACATGCAGTCGTATGTGTCATGCACTCGTACTTTATTCCCATGGTATATTGAATGCTTACATAAATGAAGCAAATATTATTCATATATTCTTTCCTGGACAGCTGGCAGCATTGCACCAAAGACATGAGAATAATAACATACTAGCTGTGTTGATTCGCAAGGTTCTTGTACAGTTGAGTGGAAAATAGCAGACATAATCCTAAAACTGCATTTTACTCAACTGCTACCTGTAAAGCAGAACAAGCTGATCGGAATGCAGACACCTGGTGAAATTACTGTTTTCAGTGATATGTATCTTTTTATGCTGCATTCAACTATGCATCACCGTTTATGTCATATAAGATCAGTCGTTGGTGTTTTACATTTACAAATGTAAACTAAAATGTACATGTAATACCTACTTTGTGTTTGATTTTTATACTTAACAGGAAATATATTATGATGATTCCGATTAAAACCTGTCCTTATAATCCGTTGCGTTTCCCTCCATCTAGGAGCGCACAGTTAGAGGTTACGACAAATTGACCCCTGAATGGACCAATCAGCGCCGACTACACAATCGTTTGGTGTAGTGGCTGGGGCTTTCGCTATTGAATTCATCTAGACAACAGTGTAACGCCGAAATAAGCTTCAATTCGATTGGTTGAAATTGAAAAGTCGTTGAACGGTCAGTTTGTCGTATTCTCTTAATGGGCGCTACCAGGTCCACTTATGAAGTGGAGGGAAGCAAACGGCCTGGTTTTAATCAGAAGGGAATACGTTCAGTACCAATTTCATTTTCAAAATATTTCAATGGTGTTCGCAACCTATACTATCACAGGGGACTCTCAAGTAGAGTATCAATTAAGTCTGTTTACTTCACCCAAAGAGTTCTTAAGAAAGTTTTGTATGCAGTAATTGGTTAATTTGAAAGCCTATTCCCGGTGCTTTTGAACGTCAATTCGGTGGTACTTAGTTTAAAAGACCTCTCCAAATGAGGAGGTCTTTTAAACCAATTACCACTGAATAGGCTTTTATCAGCCTGAGGGTGGAAGTGGGACAGGGATATTGACAATTCAGTGTGGTTATTTTACTGCTAAATTCAAGTTGTCTGGCCCCTGCTCCTCAAAGCCATCCTAGTGTTTAGATAATCGTAATGGATTTTTCAAACAATGTCCTATGGAAATTTTCTTATCATATAGTCTTGCGAGTTCGTAGCGCAGAGATCGATTTGGAACCGGTGCCGAATGGCACCGGTTCCAAAGCAATTTCTGTGCTAAGTTACTCCTAAGCCAATGTTATATGTTAGCACTTACGATTAACTTAGCCTAAGATCCATTTGAGAAACAGGGCCCTGCATTGCTTTTAAATCAGAAAAATGCAGTTGAATAAATAATTTGTTTATAAGTGCAATGTCTAAATGCACGATGTTAATGGCAAATATGACTATGGTATTTCTGTTTGAGTCTTTTGAGTGTAGTATCAAAAATATATCACATTTCGCAACATATTTAAAGTGAGCTGCAGTGTCCCTTTACATTTACGCACTCGTCAGCTGTTACGTTTGTAGCCCAGGGATAAAACATTGTTATCTTAAAACATCCTCATTATTAAATACGAACCATTTAATAAACTTTTTTTTGTAAAACCAATAAGGCATTCAATCCGTGTCCTGTTATCCTGAACAGCTGACGGTGTTGAAAGCCATACACTGTATGTATCGTCATTAGCTAAACAAGTAAATGAGCGTTTTTTCTCACTTTATATTTATTAATACTAAATGAGTCACACAGAACCCCACATCAAGAGGAGATAATATTTATCGGATGATTACATCCTGTTTTGTGGAGGAAGCTGGTTTTATTACATGATTTATCTCTGGCAATTCGTTGTTGAAGATAAATAGATGTGATGGACGAGGAAAACCTCGAAAACACACAGAGCCACTTTGTTCGGTTTACAAATCTCAAAAGCGTTGTAAACTGTGAACTTTCAAATCTTGTTTTTCTTTTGAAAGTGCACAGTTGACAACGCTTTTGATATTTCCGAAGTTAATTGCACTTTTAATAAAACATGTTTAATAATTTTGGAAACTGCAAACTTTTACAGTTTTATTACCAGGGCCCCGTTTTACGAAGAGGTCATAATTTTACGACGTTCTAAACTATATAACTTGGTTAATAGATTTAGTCTTCAAATGCAAAAACTGGTTGTAAAATGTACAAGTTTTTCTTTGGAAAGTGCACACTTTACAACCATTTTTTTGCATTTTGACTAAATCCATTAACCCAGTGATATTGTTTAGGACGTCGTAAAATTATGAAGTCTTCGTAAAACGGGCCCCTGGATATCAAATCCCTGGTCCAGTCTTTGATATTGATGACATTAAAAGTTCATTGTTAAGGAGGCTGTCAATAAAAGCATCATAGAAAGTTATAACCATAGCAGATCTAAACAAGCAAACAACTTGTGTTGTTAGTATTTCCCTGTAATGTTTGCATAATAAGCATTCAATCAAAAGCATTGACTAAGTATGATGTATGTATTTATGAACAATGACAAAAGGGCTGGTTATAAGACCAGGATTAAGTAGCAGGTGTGTACACAGTGTCACCTTTGTATCGTTTTAAATCAAAATCAGCAAATATAATTTCACAATATGAAATTTGTAATTTCCCTATGCGGTGGAATTTAATGTGCTTTCACTGTTCTTTTGTTTTAGAACGCTGAATTAATTCTGCTGGTAATACACACTTTGAACATGTGCTATCTAAAGACTTGAATTATTCTTTAAACCTTAAGGTGCCAGGCTAAACACTTGTCTGTTTCAATACAACAATAAGCTCAGTTCGAGCTCCTTCAGATATATCATCACAAAATCTGACAAATTTTCAGGGATGATCAAATTCTTTATTGCACGGTAGCGACGGTTCGGTATAGATTCTTATACTGTTTTCAAGAAAGTTAACTCTAGTTTCAAAACAGTATTAGAATCTATACCAAAACATCGCTATCGTGCAATAAAGAAGTTAATCATCCATAAAAGTTTGTCACATTATGTAATCACAACTTCTGAAATGCCTTTCAAACCGTACATTATCAGGATAGATGTTTAAGAGCAAAAGTTATTCACAGTTTTACAATTTTAGCTGAGCTCAATATGTCTCTGTATTAATGGGGATAATCTAGTTAACTATATTGGTGAAAATATATCCTGAGATAATTTGTTTAAAAGAGCTCATTTGGATTTCTTTTAAACAAATTATCACAAGATAGGTTTTTAAGAGCATAGAACATTCATAGTTTTAAACCCAAGTAAAATGGAGTCGACCGTCTGAGGATTAAACACAACATCACAGGATTAGGTTTCAACAGTCTATTTATATTGACCTTTGAATACTGAGATCGACATCTGGGCCCTGATTTACGAAGAGGTCATAACTTTAAAACGTCTTAAACCATGTGACTGGATTATTGGTTTTAAGTTTACAAATGCCCAAAATCGTTGTCAACTGTGCACTTTCCAAAGAAAAAACTTGGTTTTTTTTGGAAAGTACACAGTTTACAACGATTTTGGCATTTGTAGACAAAATCCATTAACCCAGTGACATGGTTTCCGACGTCCTAAAGCTATGACCTCTTCGTAAAACGGGACCCTGATGCCACGAGGGATGTTACTCGATTTATGTTGTGTCTTATTTATTCCCTGGTGTAAGTGGAATAGAGATTATCATTAAACCACATCAATGATGCGTCCTTTTGTATATTGAAAACTTATTGCCCGGTATTGCTCTTACTCTGGGCTCCGTTACTCAAAGCGATCTTAGACTAAGATGATCGTAAGTGATAACTGTGTCATTACTTTTATATTCAAGGGAATCTGTTTTGAAAACTAATAAATGTACATGACGTTTTATAAGTGAACTAATATACCACCACAGTTGAAAGACGCCGCGAGATAATTAATACATTACTGTAGACGGGTGTACTCACTCACACAACTAGTTGAAAGACTACATAACTGTATCTGAGAGTAATGTTAAATACATCTGTATTCTAGTCTTGTACCACTCTGTACTGTGATCAATATATTCACCTTCTGTTACCAACAAATTGCGTGTTAGTATTGCAGTCGTACTGTCGTAGCACAGAGGTCGATTTGGAAACGGTACTCTGCGCTACGACGGTCGTAAGCTTATGATAAGAAACAACTCAAAAATCACACACGATCAACTTTGCCTTAGATCGCTTTGAGGACCGCGGGCAAAGGGTTTGGTTCACAAATACCCCAAAAAGTTGTAAACTACGCAGTTTTCAACACTAAAGTACGCGATTATTAAATCTGCAAACCAGGACTGCCACACTGAAAAGTACGCGCACGTGTACATATGTTCTTTTTGACACTGAAGATATACGTTTGACCTGAGTGAGTTGTTGTACAAGATGAGCGACCAACAATACCCCCAGGTTACCAGCATCTTGTACGCCTTGTAGCGTGTGTACATACCGAGACCTCGTCAAAATTCCATGTCCGAACCATGTTCATGTTGAGATATCTGCAGAATGCGCTAGACTTGTATTGTTTCAGTGAAAGCTTTTATTAGAAACATCCACAAGCTGGTGAGAGTGTTTGTCCCTTGCAAAAACATGTACACACCATTTGCTAGTCCACAACGTGAGGTCAGGTTACACACAGAATTGTCAATGGATTCTCTATTATTCGAGTTCTACAGCTGTGATACGAGGAGTACTGGTGTGGTATGAACCATGCATAATGCATTTCTCTTAATCTATATGGTCTTATCGTACTTAGCACACAATCCACTTACACTTCAGCAGGGAGGAAGACTTGAGTGGCCAATTATACTGCAACTTCATCGAAGCACTCACTAAATAAAACAACCATCACCAAAGTCTACTCACACAACATATACTTTGACTTTCGAATCATCTTTCCCAATTTTACTCTTTTGTGACACGCTGTGATTACATTGCATAACTGAAATTCTGTTTGATTTTAATCTAAATAACACAATGTGTTTGATACATTATATTGATTTTAAAATGACCAAATGTGTGTCACTCTCCCTCCACTCCGTGCGCGCGACCACACACATGCATGCACGCACCGCAGGCATGCACGCATAAACATGCAGACAGAATACCTTCCATCCTGTCCAGTTCCCAACTTTTCGGGAAACACACAATTCATAACAATTGTGGTATTTGTAAATTACCTAATTTGTATAATACACTTCACATGCTTGTTTTTTTATATAAAATAAATGCAAACTGTTCATATATTTTAGATAAAACAAACTCAGGCTTATTTTCTTAAGCGGTATTAAAGTTCACAACGATGTTCGTATTTGGCAACCAACACTAAATAACATATTTGGAAATTATTCAGCAGATTTTCATTGGTTTGATGAGATATCTCATCAAACCAATGGAAATCTGCTGAATAATTTCTAAACATTTTCCTAGTGAGAGCACATGGGCTCGGTGTAGTTAATCAAAACTTCAGCGCCATTTTTTTGTTTTATTAATGGTGCATCCTATTGCTTGAATTACCGACTTCTAAATTAACTCATGATACAGTTTGTTCAGATTTATTAGTCTGTGTACAGACGTTGTTTAGTGTCAATATTAGGTGATTTACGAAGTTCGTGCTCTCTCATTGTGTTGTAAGAGAGAACTGGCGCTCTATTATTTATCAGCGTCCTTGATGGGATTTTACTTATTTATGATTGTAACAAGCAGGGAGATAAAGGGTAGACCTATAAAAGAGAGGTGAAATGATACGGATCACTTGTCACGAGTTTGAAAACCACAGCTGCATTAAACCATCCTGTAGAGCTGCGACTGTGCGAGACGGCAACATGCTGGGGTTTCCTTAAAGGAAGCTCATGAAGGACATATATTTTAACTTTTATCTTATCACGCTCGTAACGAAGAGGGGTAGATAAAAATTAAAATCTTAATGTCAAGGTTTAATTCAACAACAGGCTCTCGTTCCTCAAAGCTATCTTAGTTTTAAAATGATCGTAATTGACACCTTGTAGAGTTGTATCATAGGCTTACTACTGTTGTAGCGCAGCAATCGATTTGGATTCCAAACCGATATCTACGCCACGATTATCGTATGCCAATGTTATATTTAGCACTTACGATTAACATAGCTTAAGGTCGCTTTGAGGAGTGGGACCCAATACAATATTTTTGCACTTGGGAGTTGCATATGTGCAAAACTATGTCTTACTGTCCTCTTTGAAAGAGTTCAGGTCCCCGTTCCTCAAAGCGATTTTAGGCTAAGTTGATCGTAAGGGATTTTTAAAAAAACTGTCCCGTGAAGTTGTTTCTTATCGTAGGCTTACGGCTGTCGTAGAGCAGAGATCGATTTAGAACTGGTGCCGATTGGATCTCTGCGCTACGACAGTCGTAAGCCAATGTTATATTTTACAAAAGACGTTGCACTCTTGCGATGGTTTGTCGTGAGGACTGGTTGGCTCGGAGTTGGTATAATGTGTCTGAGTGAGATATTCATGTAAACTGCGACATAATGTTCCACAGCGCTGTGAGGATAGGGTGCAATGCTAGCATCACCCTTGGTTCCCCAGTACCAGCCGAGACTCGCAGGTTTCACAGAGCCACACTAGGTGTTCCCCTGCTGTAAAATATGACCGCCGCGATATAACTGAAAAATTGTTGAAAACGGCGTTAAGCCCTAACTCACTCACTCACTCACTCTCATCTCATAATATCTTTGCTTTTTCTTTCTTACAAAAAAATAGAAAAATACCTAATGCTAACTAGTAAAGAGATGTGTTATCCAAAAATGGCTCCCCCAGAATATACTGCTTGTGTAAGATCAAGTGTCTCCTCTTAGGAAATATCGTGACAAATTAAGTCTTTTTATTGTAACGATATTCCCGGCATGACATTATATCCGTTGTCCCACCCTTATGACGTCACAGTGGTCCTTCAGCAGCATTGTTCTAGCTTACAACAGCACAAAGCAATTGTCAGTAAGTCATTTACAAAATAATTGGTGTTAAAGATTGGTTTTGCATGCTGAAAAGAATATCACCCTCGTGTCTGATGGTATCAATATATCAACACGCAATGATAACAGTTTAAAACTCCTGGATAAAACTTTCTCTATCTTAACTCTTTGTAACTTAAAGGAATGAAATTAATTTGACCACATATTTCATTTATGTAATTTGAAGCTTAGTTCAAAAGGACTTTTTGACAGAAAATTAAATTTGTGAATAGTTGTCAGTTTTTTTTAGATAAAACTAATAAATCCAGCTTCAATGTCATGACTGTACATACGACAAAATACTATTGTCTATGTTAATCAACCACATTATAACCGACTTCATTTTGGGAACATAATGTTTACTTCACGATTTACAGACTTCTTCAAAAGCCTGGGTCCCGTTTCACAAAGACGTCATCACTTTACGACGTCCTAAACCATGTCACTGGGTTAATGGATTTAGTCTACAAATGCCAAAAAATCGTTGTGAGGTGTGCACTTTCATAAGAAAAACTTGTTTTTCTTTACAAATTGCACAAATCACAAGGATTAACCGAGTGGCATGGTTTAGGACGTCGTATAGTTATGACGTCTTCGTAAAACGGGCCCTGCAGAATAAAGCCAGCTGCAATTGTGTGACTGTTCTTATTCAGCCTTTTAGAAACATTCACGTTTATTCGTATTGTAAATGTCTTTTTATTCTGCTGTTTTAAGGAAATACCTTTAACTATAAACTCATGAAATGTATAACCATCACAATAAATTTGTACCTGTTAAAATCGAGTAGTTTGTATTTATTTCTTGTTTAGCATTTTTAATGGATGACTTTGCAATGCTATTCTGACACCCAACCCTTTTTCTTGATTTTTGTTACAATTAACCAACAATTATTTAACCCTTACCATGCGGCATAGTTTTGGATAAATTATCCTTAGTGGAGTATCCCGTAATTTTTAAGTGTTTAGCATAAACATAACATAAGTGTTTTACTCAACATCGCCGCCTGTCTGTCTATGCAGCTTACGGAAGTATCCAGGTCAGGCTGATAGCCTGACCTGGATATTTCCGTGAGCCGCACGGTAAGGGTTAATAGAGTTGTCACAATACTAAAAGCTTCCTGTCAAAAAACTAATTACAAAAACTTTAGCCTTCTATCTGCTGCATTTGTGTACTGCATCAAGAAAAAAACACTGTTTGAAAATGTGACACTGTATTGACAGACATAAGACATTTTTTATCATGTTGTGAAGACATTTTTTAAAATTAAAATCACCATACCGTATCTTCATTTAGCTGACAATTACTTTTGTCTCTTTCCAACTATGTCACTTATGCCCCAAACTCTATTTGCGTCAACCAGATCACTTCCGGCATGAAAGTAATACCCATGTATAAAACAAAAAAACAAAAAAACAAAAACGACATAGACGTTAAAATGTAAAATTGATATGGTAAAATATGTTGAGATATCCTCATTTTCAACATAATATATAATTTACCAAGCCTGTGCAACAATCTATTGACAGATATTTTGAAACAATCGTAAAGAATAACAATCTACACTAAGTAATGCAAAATTTAAATTTAAGATTAGTTCTGAATAAACTTCTTATTGTTTGAGATGTATGTTAGATGCATGTACAAGTGGTCCGAGCATCCTTGACTCAGATAACTAGACGTGTGTTTATCCGGATGATTTTAATAACCGTAAGTCCCCGAATAAGCGAGACATACTTTGTAAAACTACTTAACAACACCTCCCCCTCCCCCAGTTTTTTAGCTTATAAACATTAACGCTTTCTCGTTTCTAAGTTGTGGATGAATAATCATGTTTTTTAAATGGCCGTTAATGTTTTAACTAAATATAGCATTATGCGTAATAATATTGAACACAGCTGACAATCAACTGACTAAATATAAACTGGCTACATATCAACTGACCGAGTATCATCAGACAGAGTATCAACTAATTAAGTATCAACTATTGTATGGAGTTAACATGTTTGATTAAAATGTGTGAAAACTTGATGTAAACATTGCACTTTCAAAAGAATTTTTGTATACTTTTGTAAACATACTAATTGGTCCTTTACACTTGTTTATGACGTTCCGTGATGGTATCATACTGTGTTTCAGGGGCCCGTTTCACAAAGACGTCATCACTTTATGACGTCGTAAACCATTTTACTTGACCTTAGTTTAAGTTTACAAAAGCCCAAAATCGTTGTAAACAAGTTTTTCTTTGGAAAGTGGACAGTTTACAACGATTTTTTTTACATCTGTAGACTAAATCCATGAACCCAGTGACATGGTTTACGACGTCATAAAGTTAATATATGACGTATTTGTGAAACGGGGGCCAGGTTTCCAAAGCCCCGGGCAGAAACGTCATTATTATCTAAAATGCCCTAATACACATTACTAAACTAATAGACACATTAATAATAACAAGCCCAGGCACATTCATTAAAACGCTTGCAGAAACAAATATTAACAATAACTAGGTTAAGACAACAAAAAAAAGAACATGATTAAAAACAAAACTAAAACATTAAAAATACAATTCACAATGATGCCACTGTTGTCAAATGTTATCGTCACATGTCACATTTAAGGTACTAAAGGTCAAGTTTATATGTTGAGTTCTTTGTCAAAAGCCAAGTGTCAATATTCCATGGTCACCGACCATGTCATGCACATTTATTTCCCAAATCAAATAAAACTTTTGTCAAAACATTAAAAATAAAAATCTGAAAGATAAAGTCAAAGTTTAAGGTCAGATGCCAATTACTTAGGTCAAGTTTCCGTAAACTTGTGTCCTGCAATGAGTTCACATGTACACAACGCAGTCACAGGACCATTGTGACGTCACAGTGACGGTACAATGTGTATGATGTCACACGGAGATGTTATGAAAATGTCATATGTGAGGATTTGCTCAGGATAACCATGCTTGATCTCGTAAGTAAAGTATTTTGTGGGAGCCAGTTATTTGTGATAATTGCAAATTCTACCCTTTATTGTAGATCATATACATCGTAAATGCATAATACATATTTGGCGACGAATATACACTGGAAACATAAAACGAGACTTAAGCCGCTTTTTCAAGACAATGTGTTTATCCAGGCAAGTCATATAATATTAGATTTCTAAAAAAAACCTTTGGTTTATTAGTGTCTGAAGGAAAAACAGTCTATTCTGGTTTAAATGTAACTTCATTTGTAAAACAACTCGTTAATAATGATAAAATA